>CM035420.1:27717017-27727017 GCA_020310875.1 Ceratopteris richardii
GACACTAGCCATCATGTATGCTACGGTTGGTGTGCCTATTGGTGGTGCAATGGATGGGTAATTGAGCCATTGTTTGCAATTAGCATTGTTCTAAACTTTGATGGTGAAGGCTTTCCAGGATCGTCTTCGTTGTACTGGCCCATAGCATGGATTATACTTTAAGTGCATGGGGGCATGGTCTCATGTTTTGAGCATCTTTGAATAGGTCTCGAGTAACTTTTCTCGCCAAATGGGTTGGAATATGGCACCTTTTCAGGCTTCTTCTGGAATGTCCTTTGGTTGGATCTGTGTTGTGAAAGTAGGGTACTTATTGCTTTTGCGTTTAATCTCAGCGTTGTAGTCTACCAATAGCACAAAGTAGGGCTTATATTGTAACTCTGAACTGGTTATTAAGCGCCTAGGAGCCAAGTGCTTGAAATATTTAGATTGAAGTATTGTCTTCTCAATGGTTTTCATGGCCATCATCTGAGTGGCTATGTGCTCTTCGTGAGTGTGGCCCATCTCTTCGACTTGTTTCATCCATGCGGGAGGGGGTTCCTCATACGTGTCTTGTCCTTCATCTGTGACTCTGCCTCGTGGAAGAGGTTTAGGTTAATAAGTGTCTTGGAAGGTCTCTTCGATGGGAATGATAACGGCCTCTTCATTTGTAGGTTGATCGGGTGGAGACGGTGGTCGTTCATACTGTTTCATTTTTAACTCTATGACTTGTTGGCATAGCTCAAGTACCTCGATAGCACTTGAAGATTCTGGCTGTGGCGAAGTAGCAACGTTGACCAAATCTCTTGGTTCCGTCAGATGGGGTTTGGGCACTGGTTGTCTCTGTAATTCCTTCACTTGGTCGGCAAGCTGATCATGTGCTTCCAAGAGGTTTGCATAGTTTTCCAGTATCTGTTGGATATTTTCGGAGGGGATAGCCTGGAAGCTAGCAGGATCTATGGGTGCCCCTGGACTGTTTTCAATGGCTACTTTGAGATTATCTTGATTTTGCTGTTGTAATCTTCTGTTCTCTTCTTGGGTAGTTGCTAGGTGTTGTCAAAGTAAGGCCATGTTCCTCTGCAGTCGTGCATTGCGGGCTAGTTGATCTCTAAGTTGTTCCTTGATCACCTTACTTGTCTCTGTATAGTTGGCTTCAATATCCACATGAGATTGTTGGAGGGCGGTAACCTCTTGTTGTAATGCACTATTACTCAACTCCAAAGCATCAATGTGTGCTTGGAGGTGGGCAGATAGATTACACAATTCTTTGTTGTTCGCTTCCAATAACAGATATTCTTGCTTGAGCTGCGTGGCTGCTTTGAACATAGTGTCTAATGCATAAGTAAATGAAGTGGATGTAGAGGTAGAGGTGGAAGATGCACGGGGTCGGGAAATGGGGAAGGGAAAGGTGGATGTCGTGCTTACAGTGGGTGTAAGTGGTGATGTTGAAACGAAAGTGATGGTGGGTGGTTTTGTGGAGGGTGGAATGTCCATGGGGCGGACGTGATTGTGTGTGAAGTGTGAAGTGTGAATTGTGAATACTAGAATGGTGGGTGGCGTGTCCATGGTGGGCGTGAAGGTGGGTGAGGTGGGGTGGGAAAGGGGATTTTTATTATAATCATCGATTTGTTGTATAATATTTACAAAGTTCACCCAAAATTGGGGAAGGGTGGTTGGTATCGGTTCTGAGGAGTCTGATGGGAACATTGTGTGTTGTGGCTGAGAAAGAGAGAAAGTTTCAGTGAAGGGAAACGATGGAGTTAATGTTTGGGTGGAGGTTAGTGGATATCCCAGAGCTGGTAAATAAGAAGGGAAGCCTATTATGGTTTAATGAGTGGCGGGATGACCTATCTGAGGTTCGAGGAATTGGCTAGCACTGGTGGGTGTAGTTACATGGAAGGATGGAGAAAGGGTGGTGTGTGAGATAGGTTCACTAAGGCTAAATGCTAGTTGTTGAGGAATGTTGATTAGGGTTTTGGTGGGCTAGATGGGCGGTGATGGTGGAGCTAGTGTTTGTGTGCTTTCATCTGGGGCACTAATGTCAGTGGGACTGGTTGTGTGCAGGTCTTCTTGAGCTGTGGTAGGGAGTGGGGAGGAAACTTCAATATGAATCATCTTACCCCTTCGTGGTCGTGTGTCCAATCTCCGTTGATCATATTGAATGGTAGGATGATGTATCATAGTTTGCATTGCTTCTACAATCCCACATGTCTGCCAAAAGATTCAAAGATTCGATGAAGTGAGGGTCCACATGTTCTGCTTGTGGCATCTGATTCACCATCGCTCTGTTCGCCTCTTCTAACAACTTATGCCTTTTTTGTACCTGTTTTATAGTTTTGTATAGCCGTTTGAGTTGAGCAGTGTATGCAAGGGCTTCCCTTCACTCTCCCTTGATTCATGCCCCGGTGCCTCCTCTTGCTCATGTGTGTCTTCAACTTGAGTGAGTTGTGCTTCATCCTCCCACTGTACTCTTCGTGCTTCATGATGTGGGCATCCTCTATGGGATGCTGATCTAGGACCTTTAGTGTCTGAAGAAAACTCACCATCAGATTGTTGATTTGTTTGCAAGAAGGCCTCAAAATCAAAGGAGGTATCTTCTGCCAATTCATGCATGGAGGCAAACTCAGCATCTATGGGTAACGAAGGGGCCAACGGAGTGTGTTGTGTAATGCCCTTAGACTATGACCGTTGGAGACGGATAGTGAATGGGGCCACTGGATCTTCTTCTCTAAAGGAGGTTTCCGTGGTGGGTTCACAAGGAATGGGGACATGGGAAAGAGATCCACGCATGCGTTTAGCTGGTTGAACCCCTGGTTTTCATCCTTGGAAGAACTGCAGCTATGAGTACTTAAGTGCCCGTGCGATTGGCACATCATAAGCTAGGCATCTGTGTTGGAGAAACACTCACTAATTGGACATATATTTGAAGGTCAAAGTCTTAGGAAGAAAACCCCATGCCTATGTGAAGGGACAAATTCACAAATGTATTATACTTGTAAAGTTAGTTCACTTTAGTTCTAGAAGTTTTTCAAAAGTCACGGGAATGAGAAAGTCTATATAAGTTAGTTAGTATTAACTGACGCGGTGAGAAGAAGAAGGAGGAAGACAATGAGAAAGTGAGAAGAACTCATTTTTGTATGACTGAGTATAGTCGAGCTTCTCTGAGCGAGAAAGCACTTGTAAGCTTCTGAGTTTTCATAGTTATGACAAGAACTAGTTAAAGTTCTGTGTATAAGTCTTCTTCCTCCATCTCCAGTGTTTGTCTTCTGTCGAATGTATGTTGAAAGGTTGAGTTTTATGCGAGAAGTCGATGCCTGGCATCGAATCTCACTTGATAAGTCCTTATCTTCATATCTGATTTTTTATCTACTGCCAAATCTTCTTGAAAAGATGATGTTGTTGGAGCAACTCGATGCCTGGCATCGAATTCCAGTTGATAAGTCATATTCTAAATGTGCATGAAATCACCTACAGTTTTGGTGTCCAAAAGATCAAGACTTTATGCGGGAAGTCGATGCCCGGCATCGAATCCCTGCTGAAAAGTGGCCAAAAACATCCCAAGTCGATGCCCGGCATCGAATTCTCGTTGCAAGTCGATGCTAGGCATCGAATTCTAATTTTAAACAGGCGCTCTTACTATAACAGGAAAGATTTCCAGTTTTGGAAGGTCATACAGGGTCATCTTGTGAGAGCCATAACTTGAGTTCTAGAGATTCGTTTGATGCATATGTTAGCTTGTTGGAAAGCTCTACTCTTCTAGTTTTAGCCTATAAAGTTTCATGGAGAAATAATACTTGAGCTAGGAGAAATTGACAAAACACTGAAGGTATGTCATTTCGGTGACTAGGAATTTCTGTAGAAGCAAAGTTCTCACTTTAGCTATCATTTCTCAAAGTTTGGAGTGGCAATGAGTTAAAGGTGACCATAGAGGTGTTCTAGTGTCACATTAATTCATTTCTTGTGGTGTTTCATACATCAACAAGTGGTATCAGAGCAGAAAGGTCTTGAAGATCAGAAGGCTGCAAAGGTACGAGAAGTTTTGGAAAGTTTTCCATTAAAGTTTCAAAGGTGAAGCATTTGAAGACACAAGGCATCAAAAGGTTACTTCAAAAGTATCCTCATACACAAAAAACTTCAAAAGGTATTATCCTTTATCCTTTAAGCTCACAGGTTGCAGCAGAAGAAAAGAACTATGGCAGATCATATCTCCATTGACAAACTAGACAGAGATAATTACCCCGCATGGGTAATGAGAATGGAAGCCTTACTTATGAGTAAGGATCTCATGATATATGTTACAGGTGAAGAAGAGAAGCCAATATTTGAAGAAAGCCGACCAAAGAAAGAAGAACTTGATGCTTTAAAGCATTGGCAGAAGAAGGATGCAAGTGCAAAAGCATACATCTACAATACAATCTCTGATCATTTGCTACCACACATCAGAGGATTGGAATCATCTGAAGATATATGGAATGCATTGGAGTATCATTTCCAAAGTACTACTAAAGCACGGAAAGCAAGTCTATGGTCAGAGTTTACAACATTCAAGAAGAAGCCAAGTCAAACCATTAGTGATTATGTCACTAAGATGAAGGATCTTGCAGATAGTCTTGGATCCATAGATGAAGATGTAGATCACAGATTGATTGCTCAGCTACTTGCAGGTTTGAGAGGGGATGAAAGGTGGAAACCTTTTGTCTTATCAACAGAACTTTCATTAAATCATTATGTTCCAGATTTGAACCAGTTGCTTGGTTTGATGCTCACATATGAGCAAGATTTGAAGGGAGATGGAGATAAAGGACAAAGTTCTGCAATGTACATGAAGAACAAGAAGAAAGGAGATAAAGGTAAAGCAAAGGATGAAGAGGAGTCTAGTTCTCAAGCTTATTATGCAAGAGGTAAAGGCACTGGCAGAGGAAGAGCAAGAGGTTTTGGAAGAGGAAGAGGTAATCAAAATAACAACAAAAAGGCTTGCTGGATCTGTGGATTGAGTAATCATTTGGCTCATGACTGTTGGCACAACCAACAAGGATCAAACCAGAATCAAAACAACAATAGCAGAGGCCGAGGTGGAAGATATCAAAGTAATTTTCAAAGAGGTAGACAAAGTCAAAGAGGAGGCTATGGTAGAGGTGGAGGAAGAAGTTGGGGACAGAATCAATCCTACAACACCACCTACTACAACTATGCAAATGACACACAGAATGAAAGTCATACATCATTGATGATGAACTCAATCAACACATCAGATAAAGAAGATCTAAAGGTATTTTACATTGACTCTAGATGTTCTAATCATTTGTTAGGAAACATAGAATTGATGTCAGAATTGGAAAAAGGTATTTCGAGTCACACAGTTCAAACTGGTGATAATACAAGACATAGTGTACATTCAATTGGAAAAGTGAAATGCAAGAGTGGAGCAGATTTGATAACCAATGTTTTGTATGTTCCTACAATACCTAAAAACTTGATTAGTGTGGGACAGATAGTTGAAAAAGGTTTTCAAGTCAGGTTTACAAATGAAGGAGTATTTGTGGAAGATCCAGAGAATGGATATAATCAGATTGTCTCTGGTAAGAAAGAAGGTAGACTCTTTACTTTAAGAGTGCAAGGGAACATTGGTCAAGCTTTGCTCACACATGGTGAAGCAGTGATTACAGAACTTGATCTCTGGCATAAGAGATTAGGTCATTTCAATGAAAGAGGAATTAAAGCTATGGTTGCTAATCAGTCTGTACTAGGATTACCAAATGTGCAAAGTCAATATATGGTTTATAAATGTGAAGCATGTCAAATGGGTAAAGCACACAGGTTACCATTTCAAAAGAAAGGATTCAAACATGATGGAGTACTTGAGCTCATTCATACAGATGTATGGGGACCAACAAAAGAAGGATCTATCAGTGGCTCAAGGTATTATGTTCTTTTCATTGATGATGCTACAAGATGGATAACATTATATGTTTTGAAGGAAAGATCAGAAGTGTTTGGAGCCTTCAAGCATTTTCATGCATATGCAGAGAGAGTAACAGGTCAAAAGCTTAAAAGACTGAGGTCTGATGGAGGGGGAGAATACTTCTCCCAAGAGTTCAATGATTATCTTTGGAATGCAGGTATTAAGAGAGAAATAACTTGCAGGTATACACCACAACAAAATGGTGTAGCAGAAAGAAGGAATAGGACTTTGGTTGAGTTTGCTAGAGCTATGCTAAAGGAGAAGAATTGTCCAAATTATCTTTGGGCTGAGGCTGTAAATACAGCTACATATCTTGTGAATAGATTACCATGTGCAGCTCTGAATGGAATGACTCCATATGAAGCTTGGTGGGGTAAGAAACCAACACTAGATCATTGTAGAGTGTTTGGATCAATTGCATATGCTTATGTGCCATCACAACTTAGGCATAAACTTGAACCAAAGGCAGAAAAATATGTGTTCATTGGTTATGATGAAAAGCAGATGGGTTACATGTTGTGGAATCCTTTAACCAAACAATTTCTTGTTTCTAGAGATGTTACATTTGATGAACAGAAAAGTTGGTATGCAGATCAAAGTCATACAGCTGAAGAATTTGAAGAAGAGGTAAGAAGATGTGAGAAAGGAAAATCAATTGTGCAGGTAAATAGAGATGAAGACTATATGCAAGCAAGTACATCCACAAGTGGATTAACAAGAAGAAATGAAGAAGCTCCTATATTTTATGAAGAAGTGTATCCAGACACATATGAAGAATGTGAACCAAGAAGGTCAAGCAGGACTAGAAGACAACTAGAAAGGTATTCTTATGATACTTCTTACATAACTCAGAAGAACTATGCATATATGGTCAAAGATGATGAAGAACCTCAGAACTATGATGAAGCTAAAGGTAAGAAGCAATGGGAAGAAGCAATGAAGGAAGAGTTCAATGCACTGGAGGAGAACAAGACATGGGAACTTGTTCCTAAAACAAATGGTAAGAAAGTAATTGGAAATAAATGGGTTTATAAAGTGAAGAAGCTTGCAGATGGAAGTATAGCCAGATACAAAGCTAGATTGGTGGTGAAAGGCTATGCCCAGACCTATGGCATAGATTATGATGAGACATTCAGTCCCGTAGCTAAGATGTCAACTATAAGGACAATCATTGCTATTGCAGCTTCAAAAGGATGGACCCTAAGTCAATTGGATATAAAGAATGCATTCTTGAATGGATACATATCAGATGAGGTATACATGGAACAACCTCAAGGATTTATAGATTCCAGGTATCCAAATTTTGTTTGCAGGTTGAGAAGAGCATTGTATGGATTGAAGCAAGCTCCAAGAGCTTGGAACTATAGACTGGTGAAGTATCTCAATGATCTTGGATATCAAAGTTCAAAAGCAGACCCAAGTCTACTTATCAGAAGAACAGAGGAAGGTACAATCTACATTTGTATTTATGTAGATGACATTATAATCACAGGTACTTCAGATGAAGGAATCAAGGAGGTAAAGAGATTACTTGAGAAAGAATTCAAGATCAGTGATCTAGGAAAGTTGTCATACTTTCTTGGAATGGAAGTCACTTATACAGATCATGGCATATATGTGTCACAAGAAAGGTATCTTCTGAACTTGTTGAAGAAGTTTGATATGGAAAATTGCAGAGAAGCTTCAACTCCACTTGAAGTTAATCACAAGCTCAGTAAATATGATGGTGCAGACTACAAAGATATGAGGAAGTATCAATCTCTTGTGGGTAGTTTGATTTATGCTACACTAACAAGACCTGATCTTAGTTATGCAGTGGGAGTTTTGTCACAATTCATGCATTGTCCAAAGGACCCACATTGGATTGCAGGTCAAAGAGTTCTCAGATATATCAAAGGAACTATAAAGGAAGGATTATATTATCCTTTTACATCAGATTTGAAGTTGAGAGCCTATAGTGATTCAGATTGGGCAGGTAATCAAGATGACAGAAGATCAACTCATGGTTACATGATATATATTGGTGATAAGCTTGTAAGTTGGTGTTCAAAGAAACAACATACAATAGCATTATCATCAACTGAAGCAGAGTACAAAGGACTTGTGGAAGCAGCTAAGGAAGTCATATGGATGCAGACATTGTTCAAGAGCTTAGGCATTGATCAAGGTACACCTACAATACATGGAGATAATATGAGTTCACTTTATCTTGCAGCAAATCCAGTATTTGATGCAAGGACAAAGCACATAGAGATACAATATCATTTTCTCAGAGAAAAGGTAATGGAGAAGGAGATTGAAGTGGCGTACATTTCTACTAAAGATCAGTTAGCAGACATAATGACAAAGAGCTTGGATGGTGTGAAGACCAGCAGATTCAAAAGCATGGCAGGAGTAAAAGAAAAGAAGATGATATGAAGAAACAGGGAGTGTCAATTAGTGATTGAGGGGGAGCTGTTGGAGAAACACTCACTAATTGGACATATATTTGAAGGTCAAAGTCTTAGGAAGAAAACCCCATGCCTATGTGAAGGGACAAATTCACAAATGTATTATACTTGTAAAGTTAGTTCACTTTAGTTCTAGAAGTTTTTCAAAAGTCACGGGAATGAGAAAGTCTATATAAGTTAGTTAGTATTAACTGACGCGGTGAGAAGAAGAAGGAGGAAGACAATGAGAAAGTGAGAAGAACTCATTTTTGTATGACTGAGTATAGTCGAGCTTCTCTGAGCGAGAAAGCACTTGTAAGCTTCTGAGTTTTCATAGTTATGACAAGAACTAGTTAAAGTTCTGTGTATAAGTCTTCTTCCTCCATCTCCAGTGTTTGTCTTCTGTCGAATGTATGTTGAAAGGTTGAGTTTTATGCGAGAAGTCGATGCCTGACATCGAATCTCACTTGATAAGTCCTTATCTTCATATCTGATTTTTTATCTACTGCCAAATCTTCTTGAAAAGATGATGTTGTTGGAGCAACTCGATGCCTGGCATCGAATTCCAGTTGATAAGTCATATTCTAAATGTGCATGAAATCACCTATAGTTTTGGTGTCCAAAAGATCAAGACTTTATGCGGGAAGTCGATGCCCGGCATCGAATCCCTGCTGAAAAGTGGCCAAAAACATCCCAAGTCGATGCCCGGCATCGAAGTCTCGTTGCAAGTCGATGCTAGGCATCGAATTCTAATTTTAAACAGGCGCTCTTACTATAACAGGAAAGATTTCCAGTTTTGGAAGGTCATACATGGTCATCTTGTGAGAGCCATAACTTGAGTTCTAGAGATCCGTTTGATGCATATGATAGCTTGTTGGAAAGCCCTACTCTTCTAGTTTTAGCCGATAAAGTTTCATGGAGAAATAATACTTGAGCTAGGAGAAATTGACAAAACACTGAAGGTATGTCATTTCGATGACTAGGAATTTCTGTAGAAGCAAAGTTCTCACTTTAGGCTATCATTTCTCAAAGTTTGGAGTGGCAATGAGTTAAAGGTGACCATAGAGGTGTTCTAGTGTCACATTAATTCATTTCTTGTGGTGTTTCATACATCAACAATCTGTATATGATTCTAGTAATTGCACATCAACCATGCAAAGAAGGTTTCCTTACTCCCCGTTTGCTTACTTCATATAATTGATCAAGAATCCATACTGTCATTTTAATAGGAAGACTCCATGTCTCTGCTAGGTAGAGACCATACCAAATCTTCTTGTGAGGGTGTGTGAATCAGTCTTGAGCACGAAATGCAAAATGCTGAAGACACATGCGCAATGGTATGGCAATGTTTGGAGTGAGGGTACACATTTCTTTCAAGTTCTTGAGCTTATTACTCTTCATAGATTCCGATATCAGTGGGTCTCGATCAGAAGGCACATGGGTGTCATACATTTGGAGGCCTCCTTAATTAGATTTGTGTTCAGCTCGAACTTTTTCATTTCTTGGGGGTTTGATAGAGAGGGCACTAGGAATGTGCCTGACTGATCACGATCTCCTGTAGCTTTAAGAGTGGCAATCAAATAGTAGCATTTGAGGAAATCTGGCTTAGGCAGGGATGCACTAAAGTAGTCCT
>CM035420.1:27734517-27774517 GCA_020310875.1 Ceratopteris richardii
TTGATTGTGCCATCAGAATTCCTTCTTAATTTATATATCCATCTGGATACTATTACCTTCATAGAGTCCTTCTTGGGTACCAATTCCCATGTATCACTCTCCTTGAGTGCTTCAATCTCTTCATCCATAGCTTCTTTCCATTCAGATTTGGTGATTGCTTCTTCATATGAACCTGGTTCTTCATTTAACAAATCTTTTGCAAGATAAATTGAATGTTTAGTAACAAGGGATGTATCATACCCATATCTGATAGGCTTTTTACTTTCCCTTTGTGATCTTCTGATTGATTGAGTTGAAGATTCTGGTATGTCCTCAAGCTTCTTCATCTTCATTTTGCCTTTGGACTTCCATGCCTTGAACTCTTCAAGGTTGATTGTATCATCATCATCTGAACTTGAGTCTTCTTTCTGATTAGGTTCCTCCTTTGCAAGCTTTGGAAATTCCTCTTCCAAATCATAGGGTAGGTTGACTTCCCTGCATTCATTCTCATACCAAGAGTCATTCTCATCAAAAATTACATCTCTGCTTACCATGAATCCCTTATTGGTAGGGTTGTAAAACTTGTAACCTTTTTGATTCAAGTCATATCCAATGAAAATACATTTTTCAACCTTTGGATCTAATTTACCTCTAACCTGTGAAGGTATGTGTACATATGCTACACATCCAAAAATTTTGCAGTGATCCAATGATGGTCTCTTGCCATACCAAGCTTCATAAGGTGTCATACCATCAAGTGACTTTGATGGTAACCTGTTTATGAGATAGGTGGCAGTAGAGACACTCTCTGCCCATAGATAATTAGGCAACTTTTTCTCATTAAGCATAGATCTAGCTGTCTCCACAATTAACCTATTCCTTCTTTCAGCTACCCCATTCTGTTCAAGAGAGTACCTTGTGGTTATTTCCCTTTTGATGCCTCTTTCCTGCAAGAAGTCCTCAAATTCATTGGAGAAGTATTCACCTCCTCCATCTGACCTTAGCCTCTTCAAATTCCTTCCTGTTTGGTTTTCAACTAATGCAAGATATTTCTTAAAACAATTAAACACCTCATCCTTGTGCTTCATAAAGTATAACACAGTCCATCTTCTATAGTCATCAATGAAAGACACATAGTACCTTGAACCTGAGATTGAGGGATCTTTGCTAGGTCCCCAAACATCTGTGTGCACCAATTCTAGGTAGTCTTCATGGATATATCCTTTCCTTGAGTAGGTCAACTGTAGCTCAGTGATGAGTAGCACCTCCTTTAATGTCAATCCGGGAAGACGTGAGGATGGTATGAAGACCACGAGCAAGTGGAAGCACAAGTGCGTGAGTGAGAAGCACACAAGCATGCACACACATACACGCACACGCGCACACACGGCAAGAACAAAGAGAGTAAGACAATGGAATCACTTCTATTGCAAGAAAGTTCTCATACAAGCTCAAACTACCAGAAGCTAACCCAAAAATGAGCTCTCTAGCTCTATTTATAGTTTTTGACTAGCTTTGGCCCTGTCCAGACCTAGTGTCCGGCCTAGTTAAAAATTAGGTTCCAGGGCTTATTTGAGGGCTCAAACGAGATCTAAAAATTATGAAAATTGGCAGGCAACTACTTCTAAGGCTCCCCAAGCTCAAGGACTCCTTGGCTTGTACAAAATGGAGCTACAAAAAGGTGAAATGATATTTACAAGGTTTTTTTAGTGATGAGAATCACTTAAAAATGATGTAGGGGTTTTGAAAAAAATGAAGGGTTGCCTTAGTGCTAGATCTGCATGTGTGTTCGTACTTGCTTCTTCCCGTATGCTGTCAACACTCTCCCCCCCCTAGCGTCTGTCGCCTCTGACAGACCTTTGCTCTGCGGGTTGATCAATATAGTTCTGGAGAATGTCAGCTCCCACCTCATGTTCTTTGATTCGCAGCCCTCAGATCAGGTCTCTCTGCAGGGTATCCCAATTGACTGGGCCCAGTATGTCCGTCTGTGGCGTTGTGTAGAGTTCTGAGTGCATCGTTTGTTCGCATGCAAAGAGGTGTAACAAATGGGTGGGCCGTGGCGCGAACACCTCTGAGTGTGCTTCCCAGAACCCCGTGGTGAACATTTCATCGAACGTTTGCTTGTAGCAGGCAGGGAGATATCTGATGCGTGCGTGCCATGCATAAGCAACTCGTATGCTTGGAGTGGTGCTCATATCATATAACAAGTCATAATTACCATTCATAAACCCGGGAATCGTAGGTTGAATATGACAGACATTTCGAAAAGTTTTGAGCACAACCTGCATCATATCGAAGATCTTGAGCATCATCTGGGCAGCCACATCTGGCATAGGGTGGAGGCGGGGAAGCCAATGTCTGATGGTAGCCATCATGTAGGCTACCGTAGGCGTGCCGTTGGGGGGTGCAATGGCAGGGTAATTGAGCCATTCTTTGCAATTGGCATTGTTCTTGACTTTGATTGCAAATGACTTCCATGTCCTTCTCCGTTGTACTGGTCCATAGCAATTGTTATACTTTAAATGCATGGGTGCGTGGTCCCATGTTCGTAGCATCTCGGGATAGGTCTCCAATAGCTTTTGCCTCCAGATGGGTTGATGTATTCTCCCTTTGCGCGCCTCCTCTGGAATGTCCTCAGGTTCAAATTGCGTTGCGAAAGTTGGGTACTTGTTGGTCTTACGTTTGATCTCGGCGTTGTAGTCTGCCAACAGTACAAAGTATGGCTTATATTGTAATTCTGAGCTGGTGATTAGTCTTCTAGGTGCCAGCTGTCTGAAGTATTCTGATTGAAGTATGGTTTCTTCAATGGTCTTCATGGCCAACATCTGGTAGGAGATACGTTCTTCATGAGTCTGCCCCATTTCTTCTACCTGTTTCATCCATGCCGATGGGGGTTCCTCATAAGTGTCCTGTCCCTCCTCACTGATTGTGCCTCCTGGAAAAGGTTGAGGCTCATAGTTCTCGTCATATGCTTCCTCAACTGGAATAATAACTTCCTCTTCTTCCATGGGTTGCTCAGGTGGGGAAGGAGGTCGTTCATATTGTAACAACTTGATTTTTAACTCGGCCACCTGCTGCCGTAGCTCTAGTACTTCACTGGCTACTGATAATTCCGGCTCTGGTGAGGTTGCAGCGTTGGCCATCTCCTTGTGTTCTTGTTGGTGTGGTGCAGCCACTTGGGCTTTCTGTAGGTCTTTGACTTGGTCAGCAAGCTGATCATGAGCCTCCAGGAGAGTGGCATAGGTTTCTAATATTTGTTGTATATTCTCCGAGGGGATAGCTTGAAATTTAGCCGGGTCTATGGGTGCTCCCGGGGTGTTCTCCATGGCAGCCTCGAGGTTCTCTTGGTTTTGTTGTTGAAGCCGTCTGTTCTCTTCTTGAGCTGCTGCAAGATGTCGTCGTAGCAAGGCCATGTTTCGTTGAAGCCTTGCATTGCGGCCCATTTGATCTCGCAGCTGTTCCTCGATGGCTTTGCTCGCTTCCATATGCCTTGCTTCCAGTTGCGCATTTGCATGTTCGAGGGCGGATATTTCGCTTTGTGACTCCGTATGACTGGACTCCAAAGCATTGACACGCTCTTGGAGTGTTGCCGAGAGGGTGCAAAGCTCTTTGTTATTTTCTTCCAATAATTTATATTCCTGCTTAAGCTGAGTGGCAGCTTCGAGCATGGTGTCGAGTGCAAGACTAAATGAGGTGGATGTAGGGGTAAGGATGGAAGATGCAGGGGGTTGGGAAGTGGGAATGGGAAAAGTGGATGTTGTGCCTACGGTGCTTGGAAATGGCGACGTGAGTGAAATGATATGTGGTAATGTTGGGATAACAGTGGTGGTGGGTGATCCTGTGGATGGTGAGATGTCCATGGGATCGGACGTGAGAGTGTGTGATTCGTGCACTGTGAATACAGGAATGGTGGGTGGTGTGATAGTGGTGGCAGTGAATGTGGGGGAGTGGGGTTGGGAAAGGGACATTTTATTATAAGTATCCACCTGTTGGAGTATATTTACAAGGTTTGTCCAGAATGAGGGTTGTGTGACTGGGGTTGAGTGTGAGTCAGTTGCTAGGGGAGTGGCGGATAGGGTTTGGGTGTGAGTGAATGGAAAAGGATGGGATGAGGTCTGGCTATTGGCAAGTGGTTGTCCAAGGGCGGGGAGATAGGAAGGGTGACCTATTATGGCTTGATCGGTGGCCGGATGACCGGTGTGAGGTTCCAAAATTTGGGTGGAAGTGTGGGACGTGGGTAAAGGGAAGGATGTAAAAACGGAGGTGTGTACAATGGTTTCGTGATGGGTGGATATCGGTTGTTCAGGAGGAATAGTGGAGAGGGGTTTTGAAAGGTGGAGGGAAGGTGGCTGTGGAGATGGTACGTGTGTAATTACCTCATGTTCGTCGGTGGGACTCGGGCTCGTCATGTGAACATCTTATGAAATTATAGTAGGCAAGGCGGTAGAGGTTTCCATTTGAATCATTTTCCCGCGTCGTGGTCGTGTATCAATCCTTCGTTGATCGTAGACAGGGTTTTCCTGATATACCATTGTCCTCAATGCCTCCCCGATCCCACATGTCTCTGCCAATAAATTCAATGATTCCACAAAGTTGGAGTCAACATTCTCGGCTTGAAGCATCTGGTTCACTAGAGCTCTATTCGCCGCCTCTGTCATCTTATGTCTTCTCTGTACCTGCTTGATTGTCTTGTACAGCCGTCTGAGTTGTGCTGTGTAGGCAGGGGCCTCCTCTTCACTGTCTTCCGGGTCATTCCTGTGTGCTATGCCAGTGGTTGTGGGGGTGCCTTGTGGTCCTGAACCTAATACATTTATTCGTTTTCCTGTTCATGGGGGGCGTCTTCCATATCTTCTCTCTGTCCTTCGTGATTGCGCTAGTGCGGTATGCACTGTTTCCGGTACTCCCAAAGCATCTGATATCATTTCCAAGGTGGCACGGTATTGCTCGTCCACACCTTCCTCCTCCAGAATCTGGTTCATGAGAGCTTTACCTGCAGCTAATGAGAGCCTGTGTTGCTCTTGAACTCGGTTCATTGTATCGTAAAGCTTCTTTAACGCGCTAGTGTAGGTAGGGGCACCTTCCAGTACTTGTAGGGCTTCTTGATCATATTCTTGTTCTTCTGCTTCTGATTGTCCACCCTGTGTCTCCCCATGAGCTTCTTCTTCATCGTCCACGTTGACTACGTCCGGTTGGCTGGGCTGTGCTTGGTCTGGGGCAGTTTGCTGTCCACTGGCTTGCTCTTCTTCAACTTCTGCATTTACAGCTTCGATGATTCTTGCAACTTCTTCGTCCGTTAGATCCTCCAAAGTGAACCCATGCGGGAATTCCAGATCAGTCGGTACTGGTGGAAATACAAGATTAGGGCCATCTGTGCTGTGCCTGGGTAACCTGATAGTAAATGGTTGCACTCGTCGTGGAAGTCTTGGGGTTGTCTCAGGCGTCAGGGTTGCACCGCGAGCTTGTGCACAAGGCATCTGGACGGCTCCTCTCATCTTCTTTGAGGGAGGCCCTACGGCTGACAATCTTCGTTGAAATTCCTGTGCTCTGGACCAGATCAGAGCCCTCTGCACCGGTACATCATATGCGAGACATCTGTATACAATTCTTGTGAGTGCGCAGCAACCATACAACACAGATTTTTGCTTCTTGTACCATCTCTGATGAGCCATATGAATCTGGTCGATAATCCAGTGGGGCATATTGATGGTCAACTCAAACGCATCCGCCAGGTAGAGGCTAAACCAGATCTTTTTGGGAGGCATTGTGAACCTCTCCTGCGCGGGGAAGGCAAAATGTTGCATGACCATACGTAAGTGGATGGGGATCGTGGGTGTCATTGCAACCATGTCCTTCAACTTCGTCAGATTCCTATTCTTCATGTTGTCTGGAACCATTGTCTCTTTCTCTGTTGGAATGTGCATACCCTGCATGTCGAGTGCTTCTCTTACCAGATTGATAGTTAAGCGGAAACGCTTCAGCTCGTTGCCCCTTGTGAGTGATGGGAGCACAAAGGAGCTGTATCCTTTCTTGTCTTTGATGGGGGTGAGGGTACTAATTAGATATGAGCATCTTAGGAAATCTGGCTTTGGTAGTTGGGACTTGAAGTAGTCATAAAGCCCCGCCTTCTTCCAGATCGGCTTCAGTCCTTCGTTATTCTGTAGCCTTTCAAACTCCCTGGTAAAGAAATGGTATCTGCCCCATCGTCCATTGAATTCGACCTCGGACTCCCACATATATGTGCCTTCACCCAGAGGTCCAGCAACGTCACTGAACCAATGTGAGGTTTTGCCCACCGGCATTGTGTGACCCTGCGGAGGATTCTGAATTGGTATGGCGTGCAATGCCCGTAATGCCACTGGTCTTTCCTTTAATTCTTCCTCGATTGGAAGGCTTTCGATGTCCACCACTTGTGGGCTGGTGCCTGCCTGGGAGCTAGTTCCTACTGTATCTGCCATTTTACTTCTTGCTGTCTGTCTCTATGAGAATATACAAACATGTGTTAATATTGTACAGGACAGAATAAATCCGTTGTTGTCCCCGTTACATCATTAACATGAGGTAGATGGTGAGTTAGTGGTTAGTAAGTGCACGAAGACAGTGTGTGTAGTTAATGCTTGGGTATTCCTAGGAGACTAATGCAGTTAGTAAGTGGGGGTGAATTTACAAATTGGGGTCGGGGGGTTTATCACAAGTCTTAAGCTGCCAAATGCAGTGGATTGGTTTTTCTCGTGGTTTCGTAGAGACGCTAGAACATTATAGGTGTATCAGATTGAACATGAGGCCTTTTAGGGACCCATTTACAAATGATTCTGTTCGTGCTCATGGGCCTTGGTATGTTCGTGAGTGTTGAAAACGAATGGATGCCGGTTGTGCGAGTGAATGGTTTATGCTGTATAGGTTGTGGCTTCGACGTAGCTATTTGCGCCCGCAAGCAAGCCTTAGGCACCCAAATTTGTCTTGATTGTGGGCTAGCCTTCATCGACTTCTTGGGCACCCAAATAGATTTCACGTTAGCGGAAGAATTTCCGAAAGACTTCTTATTAGTGTCGTGTTGTTGGTTACTAATAAGAGGCTTTGCCCGTGTGGTTGGCTTGAGTGCAACCGGGTGTTTGCCTTTCCGCACCCACACTTGTTTCACTTGCTGGGACATTTTGCTGCGCAGGTACTTTGGATCCCGGACATAGGTAGTACTCTGCTTCTTCTGCCTTTGATCCATTTTTGGTTGTTGCCTCCTTCTGGCCTTTGGAAAAGAAGGGAGTTCCTTTGCATCCCTGACTCCTTTTTTGCAAATATCATTCCTCTGCAACACATAGTTTTGGACAAGAACAACATGGTTATCTTCATGTGTATTCCTGGAAGGACCAGGAGTCTGTGCCTTTCTTAGTTCCTTGAGTGCTCCATTATCTAACTCTACTATAATTCGACTATGATTGACCCAAACCTGAAGAAGTCCACTTCTTAAGTTTAAGTTGACTGCTTGGTCATAGATCCAATCTTGACCCAAGACAAGAGGTTCAGTGAGATCCTCGTCTTGACACACTAGCACTTTAACTGTTATAGCCTCATCATGAATATAGAGGGGAAGTTCCACCTCGCCCATGCAAGGGGTTTCCACGCCTCCCAATCCTATGAGATACGCTTCCACAGGATTGACAGTTAACTGCAACTCTTGACAGTAAGACAATTTAACAGCACTAGTGGCTGCACCTGAGTCAATCAAGGCTCTTACAGTCCTTGCACTCTTTCCTTGTCCTATATCTAGGGTTATGAAAGGACGTCGATCAATTATCCTATGCGAGCTTGTTCCTGCGACTTCACACATGGCCATAGGATATCCTTGATCTGTATAGTCATTGGTTCTAGGCTGATCTTTACCTTGCCTTCGTAACTTCATCCTTCTGATGCGTTCTAAAGCTTCTGCTTGAGCTTCTTCTCGAACTCGCTTTTCTTCCTCTTTGCGTTTCTTAGCAGAGTTGAGTCGGCTGAGCATTTCCTCCGTGAGGGGTTCCTGATACAACTTGACTCTGCAACCGCTAATATAATTTGGGAGAACATCACCCTCTAATGTGGCCAATTGTACCGCTCCACTCGTGGAGATCCTATTGATGATCATTGGTCCGTAGCCTCTCTTTTCTAGCTTCCTCGCGTGTTGTTTTAGTGTATAGACTAAGACTAGATCTCTTGCTTTCAAGCCTTTATCCTTCACATGGGCATCGAAATATGCCTTCTGTCTCTTCTTGGCTGCATAGATTCCTGCAGCTGCTATCAGTCTTGTTTCCCCTAATCGTTCAAGGTCAAAGATCCTGGAGGAGAGCTCATGACCTGTCCATTCGTGCTCTTGTGCTACTCTCAATGTAGGAATCAAGAAGTCCAAGGGTAGCACAGCGTTTTGGCCAAATACCATCTGAAAGGGAGTGGCTTGGAGTACCGTTTTGTAGGCAACTCGGTATGCCCAAACAGCATGGTGTAGCTGTTTGTCCCAATCAGAGCGTTTAGTGTTCACTAATTTCGTCAGTACATTGCATAAGATCTTATTAGTGCTCTCAGCTTGTCCATTAGCTTGAGGGTGATAAGGGGCAGACTTCTTGTGTATTACCAAGAATTCTTGGAGTAGATTTTCAATCACTTCATTCAAGAAATGAGTGCCTCTATCACTTACAAGCTCTATAGGTAGCCCATATCTTGTGAACACATTCTCAAACAAGAATTTAGCAGTTGTTTGAGCGTCGTTCTTTGTCGTAGCCTTTACCTCTACCCACTTGGTGAGATAATCTGTCGCAACAATGATGTATTCCGCATGAGAACCCTTAGCTGGGGGATTAATAGGACCTACGAAGTCTATTCCCCACTTAGAGAATGCACGTCCACCCATCATAGGTTTCAGTGGCATCTCATCTTTGCGTATAGGATACTGAGTCCTCTGACAGACATCACACCGTTTCACATAGGTATGTGCATCCATGTGAAGGGTAGGCCACCAGAAGCCCGCAAATAGTATTGCCTTGATCACCCGATCCGGTCCAAAGTGTCCTCCTGCTACACCTTGGTGAGCAGTTTCTAAGATCTTCTCTCAGGTAACCATCTTTACCGCGTTTGTATAGATTATCACCAATGAGTGAGTAATCCAGGGCTTCTTGTTCTAAACTCCTTTTCCTAGCGAGAGTCATGTCAGGAGGGAATGCTTTCGTCCTCAGGAAGGATACTAGTGGTTCACTCCAATCTGGCACAATGGATACTTGATAAAGAGTGGCGTGTTCCACCGGTGGTTTAGTGCAGCAGATTGGGCATTCCTTGCACAACTTTTGTACATCAGCCTCCATAGTTGGCCAATGTACTCCGAGACTTGAATGTTCTTCGTGCTTTCAGGTTGATCGTTCCACGTTAGGTCCTTTTCTTTTATGATATCGACAATCTCGAGATTAGGTTTTTAGCTTGAACTTGAGTTTTTAGGTAGTCTTCAACTTGATAACTGCCTATCGTCGCCCTGACTTACTCCTACCTCTCGTCGTTCTTAGCCTAAACTATGAATTGACAGAGGGGGTTAAAAGTTTCCAACCTTCTGTTTCCTGCCTGGTTGCCCTTGAGTGCCCAGGAAATGTGTTCCCAAGCTCACACTTACACTTGCTTAGAACGCCTTTCGATGCTCTCAATAGATCTGTAAGAGTTCCAAAGTTAGCTTTGAGATTTAAGTTTCAAAGACAGAACCAATTATTTTCATTCCTGTAGCACAAACACAAACTTGCATAGTGATTTTCAAGAAAACAATCCTAAGGACCCCTGACTTTGATCCCCCTGGATATGGTCAACTTCAAAATACTCTATCTGAAAATCAACGTATTATCTTTATAAAAAACAGTTGAGGGCTTGTACTATATGCCACGAGCTTTCCAACAAGCCCTAGAGCTCAAAAAATTGATTTCGTATGAAAAAGTTATGACTCTTCAGGGTTTAGGGGGTTAAAACAGGATTCAAACTGGCTGACAGATCCTAGAGTTTTCTCCCAATTCACAAGTGTAGGAACCTCAAAAATGCTAATGGATTGACTATTGTGCCCCAGAATTGTCCCAAATTTTGAACAAAATCAAACCCTAATTTTTGGCCGTAAAGCCTGTCAATCGCGATCGACAGGTCTGTCAATCGCGATTGACAGAGGTGTCCGTCGGGCCTGTCAGTCGCGATCGACAGTGTCAATCGCGATCGACAGAGTCGATCGTGGCTGTCAATCGCGATCGACAGTATCAATCGCGATCGACACGTTTTCCGGTTTTTTCGCCGAAATTTCAGTCAATCGGGGGCCTATCAGTCGCAATGGACACGTGGCTACGCGTAAAAGTCAATCAGTCGTGGAATTTCAGTCGATCGCGATCGATGGTGTCAATCGCGATTGACAGAGGTGTCGGTCGTGGCTGTCGATCGCGATCGACGGTATCAATCGCGATTGACAGGGTCTGTCGGTCGCGATTGACAGAGGCTGTCGGTCGCGATTGACAGAGGCTGTCGGTCGCGATTGACAGAAAACCTCGGAATTTTTCTACTGTTTTTAATGTTTTAGGATGTGCTCCTTGTGCTTGTTCTAGTGGTGCACTCACTTTTGTGAAAAGCCAAAAATTTCTGCCAGTCGCGATCGACAGAAGCCTGCGACCGCGAGACAGTTTCTTCGAATTTCGTACCTGCGCAGGAAGCTGGGGATGATGATACAGCAAGAACCTGCAATGAAACTCAAGAAACATGCAAAATACGCACACACAATATTGCTCTCTCGCTCTCTCTCACAAGTGAAATGAGGGAAATGAGGTGGGGAAGGTGATATGATCAAAAAACAGAAATTTTCGCGATGATGGAGATGGAGGTGGGAGATGGTGATGATGATGATGGAAATGAAGATGGAGAAGAAAGTAAAAGAAAATCGATGAGAGTGAAAAAAATACCTACAACTCCAACGCGTCAACTCTACGTCTCACCATCACACGCTCGTCCTCAAAGCTCGATCCCCGGCAACGGCGCCAAAATTTGGTGTAGCTCAGTGATGAGTAGCACCTCCTTTAATGTCAATCCGGGAAGACGTGAGGATGGTATGAAGACCACGAGCAAGTGGAAGCACAAGTGCGTGAGTGAGAAGCACACAAGCATGCACACACATACACGCACACGTGCACACACGGCAAGAACAAAGAGAGTAAGACAATGGAATCACTTCTATTGCAAGAAAGTTCTCATACAAGCTCAAACTACCAGAAGCTAACCCAAAAATGAGCTCTCTAGCTCTATTTATAGTTTTTGACTAGCTTTGGCCCTGTCCAGACCTAGTGTCCGGCCTAGTTAAAAATTAGGTTCCAGGGCTTATTTGAGGGCTCAAACGAGATCTAAAAATTATGAAAATTGGCAGGCAACTACTTCTAAGGCTCCCCAAGCTCGAGGACTCCTCGGCTTGTACAAAATGGAGCTACAAAAAGGTGAAATGATATTTACAAGGTTTTTTTAGTGATGAGAATCACTTGAAAATGATGTAGGGGTTTTGAAAAAAATGAAGGGTTGCCTTAGTGCTAGATCTGCATGTGTGTTCGTACTTGCTTCTTCCCGTATGCTGTCAACAGCAACCTGTGAGACTTACCAAACTGACAAGCACCACACTTGTAAATCATGTGTTGCTTGGATACATTGGGTATCCCAAGCACAGATTGGTCCCTGCACATTTGCTTCAAGGTCCTTTCACCTATGTGACCTAATCTCTTGTGCCATATTTCAAGCTCTGAAAGTGTCTGATCCTTATAACTGTATAAAGCAATATTCTTTGTGTCCTCTAACTCAAAAGTGAAAAGTCTACCTGATTTTTCTCCCTTGGCTATCCTTTTGAATCCATGTCTTGGGTCCTCCACAAATGCTCCATATTGATTGAACCTGACCTGCAAACCTTTCTCCACAATCTGACCAACACTCATTAAATTCTTTGTAATTGTTGGTACATAAAGTACCCTGCTCAACAAATTCTGATTACCATCACAAGTTTTCACATTTCCAATTTCAACTACAGAATGCTTTGTATCATCACCTGTCTGGACTTGGTGTTTACCTTTGGGTTCCTCAAGATCAGAGAGTAGTGCCACATTACCAGCCACATGATTTGAACATCCTGAATCAATATAAAATAAATGATCATCATTTGTACCTGACTTTGAAGTCATGTTCATGATCAAGAGAGAGTCATCTTGCTCCTCTGTGTAATTGTTGTGGTCCTTTCTGTTTCTGAATCCTCCTTGGTAGTTACCATTGTAATTGTTGTTGTAGTTGTTGTTGTAGTTGTTGTTGTGGCCTTGGTGATGGTTGAACCTTCCTCTAGATTGAGAATATCCACCTCTTTGGTAGCCTCTTCCTCTCTGATTTTTGTAATTTCTGTAACACTCATCTGTGGTGTGGTTT
The DNA here is from genome assembly GCA_020310875.1 of Ceratopteris richardii. Classification (NCBI taxonomy): domain Eukaryota; kingdom Viridiplantae; phylum Streptophyta; class Polypodiopsida; order Polypodiales; family Pteridaceae; genus Ceratopteris; species Ceratopteris richardii. The sequence goes on from CM035420.1 coordinate 27,746,914, forward strand.
GACAAACCACAAATGTTACATGGTGATGAATTATAGGGTCTCCCCCTACCTTGCTTACCTCCTCTGCCCCTGCCTCTTGAAGATCTACCTCTCCCTGCATAGTTAGCTTGGGAGGCAGAGCCTTTGTTGAAGCTCAAGATCAAGGACAAAGCATGGAAGTGCATCGAGGAAGTGGACGCACAAGAACAAGGAGCAAGTAGGGAGCTCCAAGAAGCACCTGTCAAACTTTCAGAAGAAATCCCTATAAAAATAGTGATTTTCATCACTAAAAACCATTGTAAATACCATTTTCCATTTTTCTAACTGCATTTTTTTCAAGCCGAGGAGTCCTCGAGCTTGAGGAGTATTAGAACTACCATCCTACCAATTTTCATAATTTTTAGACTCCGTTTGAGCCCCCAAATAAGCCCTAGAACCTATTTTTTAACTAGGCGGGACACTAAGTCTGGACAGAGCCAAAACCACTCAAAAACCTATAAAAAGGGCTGGAGAGCTCATTTTTGAGGTTAGCTTGTTTTTGTTTTCAGCTTTGTAAGAGAGCTCTGGTGTAATCGAAGATCTTCCATTGTTCCACTCTTTGCTCTTACCTTGTGCGCGTGTGTGTGTATGTGTGTGCATGCTTGTGTGCTTTCACTCACACACTTGTGCCATCACTTGCTCATAGTCTTCATAGTAGTCCTCACGTCTCCGCGGATTGACATTTATGAGGTGAAGCTCCTCACGTTGGTACTTGCCATTGTGCTAGAGTGACACCAAATTTGGCACCGTTGCCGAGGAGAGAGCTTGGAGGACGAGCGTGTGACGGTAAGACGTAGAGTAGCGACGTTGGAAGGTAAAAAATCACCATTTTTAGTTCAGTTCCTGAGTTTTTCTCCTTCTTCATCTTCATCATCATCTCCATCTTCTTCACTCCTCACATTCTCTAATTATTTCCATTTTCGCCACTACATTCACTCATTTTTTACTCGTGGCTGTGAGAAGCAAGCTTAGGAGGAGTTGAGAACCAAAAGCGCCGAAGAAAAAACACTTGAAACAACTCTCAAAGGCACCAAAATCTGGGCGACAGTATTGCGGCGTGAGAGGAACAGCGTTTGGTATCGCGCGGGTGGTATCATCGGTTTGGAGCTAGATTTTGTATCTACAGGCTGATAGAAGTGACAAGGAGGACACAAGGTACACAAATCTGCAAAAAATTTTGAATTTGGGCGTCAAAATCTCCAAGTATCGTGTCCGGTTGAGTTTTGGTATCGCGATACCAGAACTCCCGTGTATCGTGATACTTGTCGAGGTATCGTATCGTGCATGCCCACTTGAGGTATCGCGATACCATTCTGGTATCGTATCATCAAGTGCTGGTATCGCGATCGAGGTCGCCCCGGTGGTATCGTATCGTGGTCCATCTGGTATCGTATCGTGTTAGTCTTGGTATCTATTGCCTCCAATTTCAGTATCGTATCGTCGGCCAAGTTGGTATCATATCGCCTGGAAGGTATCGTATCGTCTACTGTGCGGTATCGTATTGCTTGCAAATTGGTATCGTATCGTGGCCCAACCAAGTATCGTATCGCATAAATTTTTGGTATCGTATCGTCCAATCCCGTGGTATCGTATCGCTCAAGAACTCAGTATCGTATCGTGTCATTACAGGTATCGTATCACGAGGTTAAGTGGTATCGTATCGTGCAAATTAGAGATATCGTATCGTGACCACTTTCAATATCATATCATCTAAGAGAGCAGTATCGTATCGTGGAAGTTGGTATCGCCTTGGTAGTATCGTATCATCTAAGGTGGTATCGTCTGAAGGGGTATCGTGTAAGACAAAGGTATCATATCGTGGAAAATTTGGTATCGTATCGCCTGTCCTGAGTTCCCAGAGAGATCTTGTTTCCCTGTTTTAACCCCCAGAACCCTGAACTTGCATAACTTTCTCATACGAAATCCGTTTGCAGTGATTTTGAGTTTGTTGGAAAGCTCGTGGGGAGTACAACAAAAACATCGATTCGTTACGGTAAAATTAATACCAGGATTATTAGATAGGGTATTTTTAAGTTGACCCTCAGGTGGACTGAGAAACCAAGGAGTTCCAAAGAATTCTGAGCAATACAAGGGGAAATTGTGGACTTGTAGACAAAGCTTATGAACCTAAGATCTGGAAGACACTTAGGCAAGGATAGGCAAAGAATTAGATCATCTGAGGCTAGTGTCAATCATACAGCTAAGTCTTGGGCACAACAACTTAGTGGTCATCCCTACACACTAAGTTCCAACACGAGTGATTCAAAAATGTCTTTTAGCATGGAAAGACCCGCACGTACCTCAGGTATTGCCTATTTACAGACACCAGAAGGTCCCTATAAGACCCAATTGGAGTATATCAGGACCAACCAATTAGGTGCTCGCATCTATGAGGATGGTCTGAGACGATCTGTGGTCCAACTCAAAAATCCTGATCAACCCTTCAGACTTGAACACCCAGTGGTCAAGTTCGAAGAGGGTGCATACATTGATAAGAAAGGAACCATGTATGTGGTTACCAACCTACCAGATAGGACGGATGAGTTTGGAAATGTTATTCCTGAGAATGAGATAGGAGACCTAGAGCAAGGGAACCTAGGGGGAGAACCGAAGACTCCTAGAGGTAAATCAGTCTTGACCAGAGTGCTTGTTGGTGTGTGAAACACCACAAGAACTAAACTAATGTGGTATTAGAAGACCTCCATAACCATCATTAGCTTAGCAAAACTCTAAATGTGAGTCTTCAACTCTGAACTTAGTGAAAATCAAAATTTCACTTCACAGAAATCTGCGCCTTTTCTTCAAACCTTCAATCTGACCTCTATTAGCATGATCTTTGCAAATTCCTTTGATCATTTACTAAGAGAAGTTCTTGCTAATGTTAAGCAACACATTACAAGCAAAAATTTCAAATAATAACTTCAGAATCTTCTGATTTTGCTCCAAACTTTTCACTATGTCTGAAAACTGAAAATCAACTTCATCGATTTGACATACCTTCACTGTTAAGCTGATTTCTCTGAGTATGCGTCCTGTTTCTCAAAGATCTTTTGACCAAATATAGTTGAGGACAGTAGCTTTAAAATGAGCTATCACTTGCTAAAAACTTTAGAGTATACTTTGAGATCTGACCTTAAGAAGTTCAGACAAATGTGCGCCAGAAAAGTCGTAACTGTCAACTACCTTACACAGTCATGTGAAATGACTTAGAACTGAATGTACAAGAGGAATTAGACTTAATCCTTCCACACAAACATGTATTGTATATCAGAGAAGATGTGTACAAAATGGCTTGGCCTAATTTTGCTCATAGCCATGGAAAACTCTCTCAGACTCAGAAGTTTTTCCTGAACATCTCTCTCAGAAAAGACACGACTTTTCTCTACTCACTCAGATTACAAAATTGAGTTCTCTCTACATGTTTTTACATCAAATTAACTTATATACCTATGGTTTACATTCTCCTAGACTCGAACTCGTAAGTTCTGAAGATCAAATGAACAACTAGACTCTAATTTTGCACTAATTTACAATAGTGAAATTGTCCCTTCACTTAGGCTTAATTTTCTGTATGCTTTTTCTTCACTTCTCCTTTCCTCCTTCCTTTCTCCATATGTCTTCATATATCCATGCCTAATTAGTGAGTGAAGCTCCAACAGCTCCCCCTCAATCACTAATTAGCATGCTTTGACTTCTTCATGTAGTCTTCTTCTCTTTTATTCCTGCCATCTCCTTGAACCTATTTGTCTTCACTCCATCCAAGCTCTTTGTCATAATATCTGCAATCTGATCTTTTGTAGAAGTGTACACCACTTCAATCTCTTTCTCCATTACCTTTTCTCTGAGAAAATGATACTGTATTTCTATGTGCTTTGTTCTTGCATGAAATACAGGATTTGCTGCAAGATATAATGAGCTCATATTATCTCCATGAATGATAGGTATACCTTGATCAATTCCCAAGCTTTTGAATAATGTCTGCATCCATATTACTTCTTTTGCTGCTTCCACAAGTCCTTTGTATTCAGCTTCTGTTGATGATAAAGCCACTGTATGTTGTTTCTTTGAACACCAACTCACAAGCTTATCTCCAATGTATATCATGTAGCCATGAGTAGATCTTCTATCATCCTGACTTCCTGCCCAATCTGAATCACTATAGGCTCTCAATCTTATATCTGATGTAAAAGGATAATACAATCCTTCTTTCAAAGTTCCTTTGATATATCTAAGAACTCTTTGACCTGCAATCCAATGTGTATCCTTTGGACAATGCATGAATTGGGAAAGAACACCAACTGCATAACTAAGATCAGGCCTTGTTAGTGTAGCATAAATCAAACTTCCCACTAAAGATTGATACTTCCTCATGTCTTTGAACTCTGCACCATCATATCTACTGAGTTTATGATTGACCTCTAGTGGTGTTGATGCCTCTCTGCAATTCTCCATGTTAAACTTCTTTAGAAGATTCAAAAGATACCTTTCTTGTGATACATATATGCCATGTTCTGCATAAGTGATTTCCATTCCAAGAAAATATGACAATTTTCCTAGATCACTTATCTTGAATTCTCTCTCAAGTAGCTTCTTCACCTCCTTGATTCCTTCATTTGAGGTACCTGTAATTATAATATCATCTACATAAATACAAATGTAGATCATACCTTCATCTGTTCTTTTGATAAGCAAACTTGCATCTGCCTTTGAACTTTGATATCCAAGATCATTAAGATACTTTACAAGTCTATAATTCCAAGCTCTTGGAGCTTGCTTCAAACCATAAAGTGCTCTTCTCAGCCTGCAAACATAATTTGGAAACTTATGATCTGCAAACCCTTGAGGTTGCTCCATGTAAACCTCATCTGATATATATCCATTCAAAAATGCATTCTTAATGTCCAATTGACTCAATGTCCACCCTTTTGATGCTGCAATGGCAATGATTGTCCTTATGGTTGACATCTTTGCCACATGACTAAATGTCTCATCATAATCTATGCCAAAAGTTTGAGCATAGCCTTTAACCACCAATCTGGCTTTGTATCTGGCTATAGTTCCATCTGCATGCTTCTTAATTTTGTAAACCCATCTATTTCCAATCACTTTCTTACCATTAGGCTTTGGAACAAGTTCCCAAGTTTTGTTTTCTTCAAGTGCATCAAACTCTTCCTTCATTGCTTCTTCCCATTGTCTCTTACCCTTTGCTTCATCATAGCTTTGAGGTTCTTCATCTTCCTTAACCATGTAAGCATAATTTTTCTGAGTCAAGTAAGAAGTATCATAGGAATACCTTGTAGGTTGCTTCCTCATTCTGGTTGATCTTCTAGGTTCACTCTCTTCATGTATATCTGGATGTACTTCTTCATCAAATATTGGTCCATCTTCATTTCTTCTATATGATCCAACTCTTGATGTGCTTGCTTGCATATGTTCTTCATCTCCATCTATCTGCATATGTGACTTACCTCTTGCACTTCTTCTTATCTCTTCTTCAAATGTTTCAAGGTCACAATCTTTATCTGCATACCAACTCTTCTGTTCATCAAAGGTCACATCTCTGGAAACAATAAAATGTTTAGTTAAAGGACTCCATAGCCTATAACCCATTTGCTTTTCATCATACCCAATGAACACATACTTTTCTGCCTTTGGTTCAAGCTTATGTCTGAGTTGTGATGGCACATAAGCATAGGCAATTGACCCAAACACTTTACAATGATCAAGTGTTGGTTTCTTACCCCACCAAGCTTCATAAGGGGTCATACCATTCAAAGCTCCACATGGTAACCTATTCACAAGGTATGTAGCTGTATTTACAGCCTCAGCCCAAAGATAATTAGGGCAATTCTTTTCTTTTAACATTGCTCTTGCAAACTCAACCAAGGTTCTATTTCTCCTTTCTGCCACCCCATTATGTTGAGGTGTATACCTGCAAGTTATCTCTCTCTTGATACCTGCATTCCAAAGATAGTCATTAAACTCTTGGGAGAAGTATTCTCCCCCTCCATCAGACCTTAACCTCTTGAGTTTTTGACCTGTAACTCTTTCTGCATAAGCATGAAAATGTTTGAAAGCTCCAAATACTTCTGATCTTTCTTTTAGAACATAAAGGGTTATCCACCTTGTAGCATCATCAATAAACAAAACATAATACCTAGATCCATTTATTGATCCTTCTTTTGTTGGTCCCCATACATCTGTATGTATGAGTTCAAGCAAACCATCATGCTTGAAACCTTTCTTCTGAAATGGTAATCTATGTGCTTTTCCCATCTGACAAGCTTCACACTTGTATATCATATGTTGATTCTTCACATTTGGTAGCCCCAATACAGATTGGTTCTCCACCATAGTTTTGATTCCTCTTTCATTGAAGTGTCCCAATCTCTTATGCCAAAGATCTAACTCTGTAATTACTTCATCACCATGTGTGATTAGGGCTTGACCAACATTTCCTTGCACTTTGAGAGTAAAAAGTCTACCTTCCTTCTTACCACAAACAATGGGATTGTATGCATCCTCTGGATCTTCAACAAATACTCCTTCATTTGAAAATCTGACTTGAAAACCTTTTTCAATTATTTGTCCAACACTAATCAGATTCTTTGGTATTCTTGGAACATACAAAACATTTGTTAATAAATCAGCTCCACTCCTGCACTTCACTTTTCCAATTGAATGCACATTATGTTTTGTATTGTCACCTGTTTGTACTGTATGACTTGAATTGCCTTCTTCCAATTCTGACAATAATTCTATATTACCTGACAAATGATTTGAACAACCAGAGTCAATATAAAATACCTTGAGATCCTCCTTCTCTGATGGACTTATTGAATTCATCATCAATGTTGTATGAGTGTCATTCTGTGTATCATTTGCATAATTGTAATATGTGGTATTGTAAGATTGATTCTGATTCCAATTTCTTCCACCACCTCTACCATAACTTCCTCTTGAATTCTGTCTTCCTCTTTGAAATTGATTATGAAATCTTCCACCTCTTCCTCTGCCATTGTTGTTTTGATTTTGACTTCATCCTTGTTGATTATGCCAACAATCATATGCTAGATGATTGCTCAATCCACAAATCCAACATGTCTTCTTATTATTGTTCTGATTACCTCTACCTCTTCCATTTCCTCGACCTTTACCTCTGCCAATACCTCTTCCTCTTGCATAATTTGCTTGAGTTGTTGACTCTTCTTCATCCTTTGCCTTACCTTTATCTCCTTTCTTCTTGTTCTTCATGTACATTGCAGAACTTTAACCTTTGTCTCCATCTGACTTCAAGTCTTGCTCAAATGTGAGCATCAATCCAAGTAATTGATTCAATTCTGGCACATAATGGTTTAATGAGAGTTCTGTTGAAAGTACAAAAGGCTTCCATCTTTCATCACCTCTTAACCCTGCAAGTAATTGTGCTATCAACCTATGATCTTCAATATCCTCATCAATAGATCCAAGACTATCTGCCAAGTCCTTCATCTTAGTGACATAATCACTAATGCTCTGATTTTGCTTTTTCTTGAATGTGGTGAACTCTGACCATAAGCTAGCCTTCCTAGCTTTAGTAGTGTTTTGGAAGTGATCCTCCAAAGCATTCCAAATATCTTCAGCTGTTTCTAAACCTCTGATATGTGGCAACAAATGATCTGTAATAGTGTTATATATATAAACTCTTGCACTTGCATCTCTCTTCTGCCATAGCTTCAAAGCTTCTAGCTCTTCCTTTCTTGGATGACTTTCATCTTCAAATTTAGGCTTTTCTTCTTCACCTGTCACATATACCATCAGGTCCTTACTCATAAGTAAGGCTTCCATCCTCATTACCCAAGCAGGATAATTATCTCTGTCCAATTTGTCAATGGATACATGATCTGCCATAGTATTCTTGCTTCTGCTCCAACCTGTAAGTATAAAGTTAAAGAATGATACCTTTTGTAGACTTTTACCCTTGGGAGTAACTTCGAAATAATCTTCTGATGACTTTTGTTTGTTGAACAGCTCAGCTTCCACCTTCTTTGATAAAGAACTCTTCAATTCTTCTTGTATCTGCTCTCCTTTAACTCTCGAGGACCTTATCTGCTCTGATACCACTTGTTGGTGTGTGAAACACCACAAGAACTAAACTAATGTGGTATTAGAAGACCTCCATAACCATCATTAGCTTAGCAAAACTCTAAATGTGAGTCTTCAACTCTGAACTTAGTGAAAATCAAAATTTCACTTCACAGAAATCTGCGCCTTTTCTTCAAACCTTCAATCTGACCTGTATTAGCTGGATCTTTGCAAATTCCTTTGATCATTTACTAAGAGAAGTTCTTGCTAATGTTAAGCAACACATTACAAGCAAAAATTTCAAATAATAACTTCAGAATCTTCTGATTTTGCTCCAAACTTTTCACTATGTCTGAAAACTGAAAATGAACTTCATCGATTTGACATACCTTCACTGTTAAGCTGATTTCTCTGAGTATGCGTCCCGTTTCTCAAAGATCTTTTGACCAAATATAGTTGAGGACAGTAGCTTTAAAATGAGCTATCACTTGCTAAAAACTTTACAGTATACTTCGAGATCTGACCTTAAGAAGTTCAGACAAATGTGCGCCAGAAAAGTCGTAACTGTCAACTACCTTACACAGCCATGTGAAATGACTTAGAACTCAATGTACAAGAGGAATTAGACTTAATCCTTCTACACAAACATGTATTGTATATCAGAGAAGATGTGTACAAAATGGCTTGGCCTAATTTTGCTCATAGCCATGGAAAACTCTCTCAGACTCAGAAGTTTTTCCTGAACATCTCTCTCAGAAAAGACACTACTTTTCTCTACTCACTCAGATTACAAAATTGAGTTCTCTCTACATGTTATTACATCATATTAACTTATATACCTATGGTTTACATTCTCCTAGACTCGAACTCGTAAGTTCTGAAGATCAAATGAACAACTAGACTCTAATTTTGCACTAATTTACAATAGTGAAATTGTCCCTTCACTTAGGCTTAATTTTCTGTATGCTTTTTCTTCACTTCTCCTTTCCTCCTTCCTTTCTCCATATGTCTTCATATATCCATGCCTAATTAGTGAGTGAAGCTCCAACAGTGCTCACCCCAGAATGGATTCCTCAAGATAACAAAAGCATAGAACTATTATTGAATAGAGAAACAGAGGAAGCCTTTTGGAGATTTAGGCTAGATCAACCCAGCCTAGTAGTCACCATCTATGAATTCAAGGATCCAGAGACACCAGGGAAAGTTGTCTATCTAGATCACACCTCTGAGAAATTATTCTTGGTATCAAATCATGACAGACATGCTTACACGTGGCAAGATGAATCAATTTTCCCTCCACCAAGATCTAATGTTTCCCATGGCCTCCAAGGAGCCGGATCACCCAAGGCTCATGAAACCCAGAGGGAAAGAACTAGAGAGAGACCGGAGGTAAGCTTTGCAGACACTGTGGGCAGAGACAGATCATGATATGGAATGGAAAGACCTGAAAGGGAGAGACATAGAGTACATAGGTATCAAAGAGATGAGCATGATTTTCCATTGCCCAGACCCCGAGAGCACTCAAGAACCCTTAGACCCTCTCAAGTGGTTAAGACAATGAAGAACTACTTTGATGGGTCAGGAGATCCTTATGATCATGTGGCCGAGTTCAAGCAAGTGTTAAGAGCTGAACAGGTTGAGGACTTGTTCACTCAGTTTGAGGCATTTGGTTTGACTCTTAAAGGTACTGCCTTAGCTTGGTTTCAACCCCTAAATAGTCGCAACTATCTAGGCATAGGCCAACTGCTAGAAGAATTCATTGTAGAGTTTTCCAAGAGTGGTATCAGGCATAACACATCATCCTTGATCCACAGCTTTAAGCAGACACCCCAAGAAACAGTGCGACTTGCAGGAAGAAGGTTTAGACAGTACTTGGAAAGATGTCCTATGCCAGAATTACCCACAACAGCCAAACAAGTGGCCTTGTTTTTAGACGGTTTACTCAGTACAAAGTTAAGGTCATACGTGTACTTGAAAGAGCCTAGATCCATAGAAGAGTGTGTGCGGATATGCATTGACATAGAGGACAACTTGGGTGAGGAGTTAGGACTATCCAAACTCTATAAAGATTCTGATAGTTCTACTAGTCATACCTCGAGAGTCTCCAATGAGATAGATGTTGGCGAAAACTTCGGCTCTAACGCCTACTGTTGCGGAAATACTTTCGCCCTGAAGGTGGGTTTCGCGACAAAGCTTGAACTCTGTCAGGCCTGCGGAAAATGTCGCACCACCGTAGTAGAATGCTAAACTAGAGTGATTCAGAACACCTCTGTAATCAACAGTAGCTCAGCCTAATTAACGTCGCTTAACTGTGTTATTCTGCAACTCAGGTTCCACCGGAACTTCACCAGACTGTCACTGGAATGACACCGTAGTCGTACCGGAACTTTACCGAAATGAACTGCTACTTTGGTTATAATTACTTCAGGTGAACATACAAGAAGTACCAAAGTGATTCGTGAGCTTTCTCCACTTAATGAGCTCTTCTGAAGTTTAAGAAGAACCTTCACAGTTCTGAAGTGCTACTTTCCGGTTAACTTTTGTACTGTGTGTACATCTTCATTCCACCGGAAACTGTGATCAGCTTAAAGTAGAGACGTCTAGCTACAAGATGAGCTATCTCTCATACAAAGCTTCGAACTCTGCTATGAGTTATACTTCGTCGTTCTACCGAAAAAACCTTATTTTCTGAGAAACTGTAACTGACCGAAAAATTACTGAAAATTGTTTACTGAGTAAACTGTTATTCACCGAAACATGCGTTTACAGAGAAGGTACTGAAGCACGTTTAGTAACGAGTCATGACAGTTAACGATAAACTAAGCTTCCTACCGTAACACGAAATAACTTCAGATTCTTCACAAGTAAAGATTGCATGCAGACATCCACATGAACATGTGTTTTCGATTAGAGAAGATGTGTACAAGTAAGCTTGGCCTCTTCTTGCTCAAGTTACAGAAACTCTCCTACAGTGAGTAGTCTCTTATTACCATCTCTCTTCAGATGAAAAGACCCGACACTTCAGGCTTGTGTTATTCATCTGTACATACGCGATCTATGGCGTCTTCTGAGAACTTCTAAATCTCTCTTCACTCATACGCGATCTATGGCGTCTTCTCTCAGTCTCTCGTTCTCCTCTATGTATCATCTACGATTCTCTCTCTTTACTTCGCTTCGCAAGTTCTTCAAATCTTGCTGTATATATATACACTTTCTTTGGCGCTCCTCTGTGCTGTCAATCTTCAATTTACGTTATGCGCGCCTCACGCGCCCGCCGCGGTTAATTGCTCTGTTATGCGCACACCGCGCACTAACTTCGCATACTGTACACCTGTGCATAGATTTTCCGGATGATTCTGTTTCTCTCTTGTTTGTTGTGTCAAATTCGTGAGTGTTTCCTTAACAGCTCCCCCTCAATCACTAATTTGACCTCTTCCGGTCTTTCATATATCTTTCTTTCTTTTATTCCTGCCATCTCTTTGAATCTGTTTGTTTTTGTTCCATCCAAGCTTTTAGTCAGAATGTCTGCAATCTGATTTTTTGTAGGAGTGTAGACTATTTCTATCTCTTTCTCCATTACTTTTTCTCTTAGGAAATGATACTGAATCTCTATGTGTTTTGTTCTTGCATGAAACACAGGATTCGCTGCAAGATACAGCGAGCTCATATTATCTCCATGTATAATTGGTATACCTTGATCTATACCCATGCTTTTAAGTAAAGTCTGCATCCATATTACTTCTTTTGCTGCTTCTACCAGTCCTTTGTATTCTGCTTCTGTTGATGATAAGGCTACTGTGTGTTGCTTCTTCGAACACCAGCTTACCAGCTTATCTCCTAGGTATATCATATACCCGTGCGTTGATCTTCGGTCATCTTGACTTCCTGCCCAATCTGAGTCACTATATGCTCTGAGCTTTATATCTGACGTAAAAGGATAATATAATCCTTCTTTTATAGTTCTTTTGATATATCTGAGAACTCTTTGTCCTGCAACCCAGTGTTGCTCTGTCGGACAATGCATAAACTGTGAAAGGACTCCCACCGGAAAACTGAGATCCGGTCTTGTTAGCGTAGCATATATTAAGCTTCCTACTAACGATTGATACTTCTTCATATCTTTAAACTCTGTACCACTATATTTACTGAGTTTATGATTTACTTCAAGCGGTGTTAAAGCTTCTCTGCAATTTTCCATGTTGAACTTCTTCAGTAAGTTCAGGAGATACCTCTCTTGTGTGACATATACACCATGATCTGTATATGTGATTTCCATTCCTAGAAAGTATGATAACTTTCCTAGGTCACTGATCTTAAATTCCTTTTCTAGCAGTTTCTTTACCTCTGTGATTCCTGCATCTGAGGTTCCTGTAATTATTATGTCATCTACATAGATACAAATGTAGATCATTCCTTCTTCTGTTCTTTTGATGAGTAGACTTGCATCTGCCTTCGAACTTTGGTATCCAAGTTCGTTCAGATACTTCACGAGTCTGTAGTTCCAAGCTCTTGGAGCTTGCTTCAGTCCATAAAGTGCTTTTCTTAACCTGCAAACAAAGTTTGGGTATCTGGAACTTATAAACCCTTCCGGTTGTTCCATATAGACTTCATATGATATATATCCATTCAGGAATGCATTCTTTATATCTAGCTGACTTAGCTTCCATCCTTTTGATGCTGCTATAGCAATTACTGTTCTTATGGTTGACATTTTTGCCACCGGACTGAACGTCTCGTCATAGTCTATGCCATGCGTCTGAGCATAGCCCTTGATAACCAGTCTCGCTTTATGTCTGGCTATCCTTCCATCTGCAAGTTTCTTAACTTTGAACACCCATTTATTTCCAATTACTTTCTTACCGTTCGGTTTAGGAACAAGCTCCCATGTCTTGTTTTCTTCCAGTGCGGTGAATTCTTCTTTCATTGCTTCTTGCCATTGCTTCTTTCCTTTGGCTTCGTCATAGCTCTGAGGTTCTTCCTCTTCTTTAACCATATATGCATAGTCTTGTTGAGTTATATATGATGTATCATACGAGTATCTTTCCGGTTGTCTTCTTACTCTGTTTGACCTTCTTAGCTCATATTCTTCGTGTGTGTCTGAGTACATGTCTTCATCTTCGTTCCTTATACCTGTTCTGGTCCTGGACGTACTTGCCTCTTCATCTTTGTTTACCTGAACAATTGATTTTCCTTTCTCTCTTCTTTTTATCTCTTCTTCAAATTCTTCAGCTGTATGACTCTGATCTGCATACCAGCTTTTCTGTTCATCAAATGTTACATCCCTGGAAATAGTAAATTGTTTGGTTAGAGGACTCCATAACCTGTAACCCATCTGCTTTTCATCATATCGGACGAAAACATATTTCTCTGCTTTCGGTTCAAGCTTATGTCTGAGTTGAGACGGTACATAAGCATACGCTACTGATCCAAACACCTTGCAGTGATCAAGTGTTGGCTTCTTTCCCCACCAGGCTTCATAAGGGGTCATTCCTTCTAAGGCTGTACATGGTAATCTGTTTACCAAGTATGTAGCTGTATTTACGGCTTCAGCCCAAAGATAATCCGGGCAATTCTTTTCTTTTAGCATAGCTCGTGCAAACTCGACTAGAGTTCGGTTTCTCCTTTCTGCTACACCATTCTGTTGTGGTGTATACCTGCAAGTTATTTCTCTCTTAATACCTGCATTCCAAAGATAGTCATTGAATTCATGGGAGAAGTATTCTCCCCCTCCATCAGACCTCAGTCTTTTAAGTTTTCGTCCGGTGAGTCTTTCAGCATATGCATGAAAATGTCTGAAAGCTCCGAATACTTCTGATTTCTCTTTCAGAACATAAAGAGTTATCCACCTTGTGGCATCATCAATGAATAGAACATAGTACCTCGATCCGCTGATTGATCCTTCTTTCGTTGGTCCCCATACATCTGTATGTATGAGTTCCAGCACACTGTCATGTTTGAATCCTTTCTTTTGGAAAGGTAACCTGTGGGCTTTTCCCATCTGACAGGCTTCACATTTGTGAATCATATGTTGGTTCTGTACGTTCGGTAATCCCAGTACAGACTGATTCGCTATCATAGCTTTGATTCCTTTTTCGTGAAAATGACCTAATCTCTTATGCCAGAGATCAAGTTCTGTAATTACCTTTTCATCATGCGTGAGCAGCGCTTGGCCAATGTTCCCTTGTACTCTTAAGGTAAAGAGTCTGCCTTCTTTCTTACCAGAAACAATCTGATAATATCCATTCTTGGGATCTTCTACAAATACGCCTTTGTTTGTAAATCTGACCTGAAAACCTTTTTCGACTATCTGTCCCACACTGCTAAGATTTTTCGGTATTGTTGGAACATACAAAACATTGGTTAGCAAATCTGCTCCACTTTTGCATTTCACTTTTCCGATTGATTGTACTTTGTGTCTTGTATTGTCACCTGTTTGAACAGTGTGACTAGAACTACCTTTCTCTAGTTCTGACATTAGTTCTATATTTCCTGACAAATGATTAGAGCATCCAGAATCAATGTAAAATACCTTTAGATCTTCGTTATCAGATGTGCTGATTGAGTTCATCATCAATGATGTATGACTTTCATTCTGTGTGTCATTTGCATAATTGTTGTAGGTGGTGTTGTAGGATTGACTCTGTCCCCAACTTCTTGTTCCACCTCTACCGTAGCCTCCTCTTTGGCTTTGTCTTCCTCTTTGGAAGTTACTCTGATTTCTTCCGCTTCTGCCTCTACTATTATTGTTCTGGCTTTGATTTGATCCCTGTTGGTTGTGCCAACAGTCATGCGCCAGATGATTACTTAGTCCGCAAATCCAGCAGACTTTCTTGTTAGTATTCTGACTGCTTCTTCCTCTGCCAGTGCCTTTCCCTCTTGCGTAATAGGCCTGAGAGCTCGATTCTTCTTCGTCTTTTGGCTTACCCTTTTTTTCCTTCTTGTTCTTCATATACATTGCTGAGCTATGTCCTTTGTCTGCGTCTCCTTTCAGGTCTTGCTCATATGTGAGCATCAAACCAAGCAGCTGATTTAACTCTGGTACAAAATGATTTAGGGAGAGTTCAGTTGATAGTACGAAAGGTTTCCACCTTTCATCTCCTCTCAAACCTGTGAGCACTTGCGCTATCAATCTATGATCTTCGACTTCTTCATTTATGGATCCAAGACTATCTGCTAGATCCTTCATTTTAGTGACGTAGTCACTGATGCTTTGACTCGGCTTCTTTTTGAACGTTGTGAACTCGGACCATAGGCTGGCCTTCCTAGCTTTCGTAGTATTCTGGAAGTGATCTTCCAATGCGCTCCATATGTCCTCTGCTTTCTCCAGACCTCTAATGTGCGGTAGTAGATGGTCTGACACAGTGTTGTAGATGTAGGCTCTTGCCGTTGCATCTTTCTTCTGCCACAGCTTTAGGGCGTCTAGTTCTTCTTTTTCCGGTTGACTATCATCTTCGAAAGTCGGTTTCTTTTCTTCTCCGGTCACGTACGTCATTAAGTCCTTACTCATAAGTAAGGCTTCCATGCGCATTACCCATGCAGGATAATTATCTCTGTCCAGTTTATCAATTTGGACATGATCTGCCATGATCTTCTTCCTCTCGTGGAATGATCCGGCTCTTATACCGATTCTTGGGAAAACTAACCTGCTCTGATACCAATTGTTGGCGAAAACTTCGGCTCTAACGCCTATTGTTGCGGAAATACTTTCGCCCTGAAGGTGGGTTTCGCGACAAAGCTTGAACTCTGTCAGGCCTGCGGAAAATGTCGCACCACCGTAGTAGAATGCTAAACTAGAGTGATTCAGAACACCTCTGTAATCAACAGTAGCTCAGCCTAATTAACGTCGCTTAACTGTGTTATTCTACGACTCAGGTTCCACCGGAACTTCACCAGACTGTCACTGGAATGACACCGTAGTCGTACCAGAACTTTACCGAAATGAACTGCTACTTTGGTTATAAGTACTTCAGGTGAACATACAAGAAGTACCAAAGTGATTCGTGAGCTTTCTCCACTTAATGAGCTCTTCTGAAGTTTAAGAAGAACCTTCACAGTTCCGAAGTGCTACTTTCCGGTTAACTTTTGTACTGTGTGTACATCTTCATTCCACCGGAAACTGTGATCAGCTTAAAGTAGAGACGTCTAGCTACAAGATGAGCTATCTCTCATACAAAGCTTCGAACTCTGCTATGAGTTATACTTCGTCGTTCTACCGAAAAAACCTTATTTTCTGAGAAACTGTAACTGACCGAAAAATTACTGAAAATTGTTTACTGAGTAAACTGTTATTCACCGAAACATGCGTTTACAGAGAAGGTACTGAAGCACGTTTAGTAACGAGTCGTGACAGTTAACGATAAACTAAGCTTCCTACCATAACACGAAATAACTTCAGATTCTTCACAAGTAAAGATTGCACGCAGACATCCACATGAACATGTGTTTTCGATTAGAGAAGATGTGTACAAGTAAGCTTGGCCTCTTCTTGCTCAAGTTACAGAAACTCTCCTACAGTGAGTAGTCTCTTATTATCATCTCTCTTCAGATGAAAAGACCCGACACTTCAGGCTTGTGTTATTCATCTGTACATACGCGATCTATGGCGTCTTCTGAGAACTTCTAAATCTCTCTTCACTCATACGCGATCTATGGCGTCTTCTCTCAGTCTCTCGTTCTCCTCTGTGTATCATCTACGATTCTCTCTCTTTACTTCGCTTCGCAAGTTCTTCAAATCTTGCTGTATATATATACACTTTCTTTGGCGCTCCTCTGTGCTGTCAATCTTCAATTTACGTTATGCGCGCCTCACGCGCCCGCCGTGGTTAATTGCTTTGTTATGCGCACACCGCGCACTAACTTCGCATACTGTACACCTGTGCATAGATTTTCCGGATGATTCTGTTTCTCTCTTGTTTGTTGTGTCAAATTCGTGAGTGTTTCCTTAACAATAGATGAGATAGCTGAGCAAGTGGCCAAAAAGCTAGGAGTTCAAAATAGACAACCACCAAGGGCCATCCCATTGAAGAGATGTTACAACTGTGGAGGAGTTCACATGGCTAATGTGTGCCCGATGATGGCTCAACCCCAAGGAAACCCTAATGCTCCATATTGCACCATTGAGAGGAAATACACGAACCACACGGCTCAAGTTTGTCCCTATAATAGACAGGATATTAGACAAAATAATCAGCAACCTTATCGGCAGGGTAGGTATCAGAACCAGTACCAACAACCATATTATAGGCCACAACAACAATATCAACCTCAATACCAGCAGCAATATCAGACACCAAACAGGCCACAGCCAGTCCTGGGAAACCAATCACCAACTACTACCAATGTAATCCCAGTTAAATATACGATGGCGGAGGAGAACCCAAATAGAGCATTGGTGCCACTAACCCCATTGGTCTCAAAAAATGACTCTCATGCTCATAGTTCAGATTACTTCCATGAAGATAGTTCACAAGCTTATTACATAGAGTCACCTGAGCAAAGTGAGGCTTCTCCATATCAATATGAGACACCATCGATGGAACAAAATTGGGAGCTAGAATACTCCAATGTCATGTATACGAATCCCAACCCCACGCCCCAAGCGAGACAAGTAAGACCACAAGCCCCTAGAGGACCATGTTTTAGATGTCAGGGCGACCACTTCATTCGTGAATGTCCCCACCAACCAGCTCTGGGACAAGGGCAAAACATCACAATACAAGGCTTTTGTCCTAAGTGCGGCAAGGAACATCTACCGAGAGAGTGTCCGAGAAACCCCTCTAGCGCACCCAAGGTTACACCCATCAATGTGGTAGGCTTAGTGGCCGAGTCAAGTTCAAGTAGTAGTAATGTGGCTCCTATACATGCAGTTACTAGGGCACAAACATTAAGACAAGATAAAACAGCTGAGCAACCAGAGCCAAGTGACTCAGGAGAGTCTAGCAAGAAGAAACCAAGAACATGGAAGGATACCCGAGAGAAGGCTAATCGCAAGTGGAACAAAAAGATATCCAAAATAGAAGAAAGCCTAAAAGATGCCAAAACAAAAATAGAGGACATTGCATCTCAAAGCCCCTCACATGCCGAAGCTCCATCCACTCCACCTCATCCCACCCCACCAACCACTGTAAATAACCCACAACCAGGGTCTGTTCTTGCAGATCCAACCCCAGAAGGCTTGGACATGATGTTCAAGGCCTACCAGGCTCGCCTTCAAGAAGGGCCAACAGCAGCAAACCTAGACAAGAGTTACCCTAGAGCGGATTTAGAGATTGAACGGATGAAAATGTGCATGAAAATGGTAGAACAAGCTCAACCTATACTTGAGACTAGTCAAAAGTTCAATCAGACAAACTCTATCAAATCAGATTTGCATTTCCAAGGCTTACTAGAAAGATTAGAGCAGTTGGTAAACAAACCACAAGTTTCTTTACCTCCACAGGCTCAACCAGTTATTGAAAGAGGAAGCTCACCACCAATGGGAGCTTATGTTCCTAATTCCACAGATGCTAGAATACCTCCTTCAATTCAACAGTACTCTCAAGAGTTCTTGTGGGAAATACAAGAAGAGAAATGGGCCAAGGAGAAGGGTAATTCCCCTCCTATTCCTGAGATTGATGATCTTCATGACCGATTTCCCCAAGACATTCCGTCTATTTATGGAGACCAAGCAGAGCAACAAGAAGATGGAAGATTAGATTTTGAATCTAATTCTTTACAAGAGTTGCCTCAATTCACAAGCCCATGGGAATCTGAATCTCTTCAGATCAGAGCTCCCACAATATTGGTAAGAAATGAAGACTCAGTGATTCCAAGAAACACTGATGTTGTGAAGAACACTAAGGTTCAGTGTCATCTCACTGTAGAGGAGTTGCTCAAGGCAAAACCGGAGCTATGGAATCATGTGAAGGATCAAGTTCCAGAACTTGATTCCAATATGCCAAAAGTAGGCCCTAAGCAGAAAGTACCAGAGATACCTCTAGACAAAATAGGGGACATGAGTGAAGGTGAAGAAGGTAATACTTATCTTCCAATCACCTATCAAGATTACACAACCAAAGCAATTGTAGATTCAGGTGCTGGTGTTGCTATTGCGACCACCTCCTTGTGGAAGCGATGGGGCAAACCCACATTAAGACCAACAAGAATGAAGCTTCAAATGGTAGATGGTCATTTTGAAAGACCTCTAGGATTGCTCGAAGGGATAGCTCTAACCACTTGTGGTGTAGAGTTTGAACATACATTTGCTATATGTGACTTTGAGAAAAATAATGTCTATGAGATGATCCTCGGAAGACCCTTCCTACGACAATTGCAAATAGTACAGGATTGGGGAACCAATTCCTTGTACTTACAGCACTTAGGGATCACAACCAAGGTCAATTTGAAGGATTACACCTTTAGAGATGTGCCACCCCTACAGTGGAATCCTATCCACAAAGCGAAAGGAGATTCTATCTCCGTGCATTCTGGAAGTTCACCTGATCCATCCTGGCTGCATGAAGATACTCACTTGTGGATGTGCAAGGCCGCAAAGGAAGAGGAAGAGCGCCTAAAAGCAAGAGAAGAAGGAACTTCCCCAGGAGATAGACCAATAAAAGACCAGCCTATACACCGATGATATTTCCAGATGAGGAATTTGAGCCTCATGGTTGGGCCGAAATATTAGCTACCATGGACATTGCAGTTAATGAAGAACAATGGACACCCCATTGTGATGAGGAGGGTTATGATATTTCAGTGTTCATGTGTCAGCCTTTGTTGGAAGAGTGTGATCCTAGTGAGGTCATAGAAGAAGAAGAGAATGACGATGATCTAGAATCCATTGTGATGGATACTTACTTTGACTCAGAGGAACACTATTTAGAAGACATAGGAGTGTTAACCCAAAAAGAAGAAGAGCCTCTTACAAGTATTAAAACTGTAAATTCAAAGGAAGGAAGTGAAGGTAGTAAAAAGAAAATGAAAAGAAAAGCAGTGAAACAAGAAGAGGAGGAATCATTGTTTGAAGTACCAGAAAACTTCAAGAAATATGAAGTGGAAGACCGGGTACGAATGCCTAAGAGAGAGGCCATTATAGGAGAAGCATATGACAATAAAGAAAAGACCAAAAAAATTGTAGTCACCATTGAAGGGAACGAAGAGCGATGTACGTACATAGGAGATGACCTAAGTGCAAAAGAAGAAGCGGAGCTTGTAGCTCTATTAAGGGAATATAGGGATGTGTTTGCATGGCACTATAGAGACTTGAAGGGAGTAGATCCAAAAATTTGCTCTCATACGATCCCCATGACTGCGGATGCCAAACCCACCAAACAAAAGCCCTACACGTATAATGACACTTATGCAGCTAAAATCAAAGAAGAAATTGACAGGTTGATTGAAGTTGGATTTATCTATGAGATTGAGCATGCTGAATGGGTGTCCCCCATTGTAGTGGTGCCCAAAAAGAACGAAAAATTGCGAGTGTGCATTAACCTTAAAAAAGTTAATGCCGCCACGATCCGAGATAGTTATCCACTTCCAATCACTGAACATTTATTGGAACGTGTTGCAGGCAAGGAAGTTTATAGCTTCCTTGATGGATTTTCAGGTTACAACCAAGTAGCCATTGCCCCAGAAGATCAACACAAAATAGCTTTTTCCACCGAATGGGGAATCTTTGCATTCCGTGTGATACCATTTGGGCTCACTAATGCACCTGCTACATTCCAGAGACTCATGTGTCATGTCTTCAAGGAGTTCTTGCGGAAGAGCTTAGAAGTATATGTGGATGACTTATGTGCTCATTCCCAACAAAGAAGATACCACATCCCTGAGCTCAGACAAATCTTCAACAAGTGTAGAGATTATCGAGTGTGTCTGAACCCAGAGAAGTGTGTGTTCATGGTACGACAAGGTAAAATCTTAGGTCACATTGTTTCTAAGAATGGAATTTCAACAGATGAGGACAAAGTAACAGCAATAGCAGAGCTGCCCAGACCAAGGAATGTTAAAGAGGTACAAGCCTTTATGGGCCATTGTGGATATTACCGTAGGTTTATCCACATGTATGCCATCATAGCTAAACCTCTTTATGGATTGTTGACAAATTTTGAGTGGAACGAGGAATGCGAGAATTCCTTCAATGAGCTGAAAAGACATTTGTGCACAACACCAATATTGACCACTCCGGATTGGAGCAAACCCTTTCATGTCCATGTAGATGCTTCCAATCATGGAATAGGATGTGTGCTAGCACAACCCACAGGTGAAGGAAAACTAGATTTGCCGATAGCATATGCTAGTAGGCAATTAAATGCAGCTGAACGGAATTATACCACAACGGAGAGAGAAGGATTAGGCATGGTATATGCTGTGAAAAAGTTTAGACACTATCTATTGGCCAATAAGTTCAAGTTTTTCATTGATCATCAAGCTTTACTATATTTGGTCAATAAACCTTGCAATACACGCCGCTTGGTAAGGTGGTTGCTTTTACTAATGGAATACGACTTTGAAGTTGTTGTCAGGAAAGGCAGGACCCACCTTAGGGCGGACCATCTTTCTCGCGTCACTTCAGGAGAGCCACCGCAAGGAATGTCTGATGAATTGCCCGCTGCTTATCTGTTCAATTTAGAAGTTGTTCCTAAATGGGCAAATAAGTTGGTACCAGTCCTAACCTTCGGGCCTGCAAATAAAAATGTGAAAACAAGCAAAGAAGAAATTGTAAGATCACAAAAGTATCAAATATTGGCCGGAAGCATGTACAAACAAGATACAAAGGGTGTACTAGCCTGTTGTGTTGAGGACGACGAACATACTAGTTGGTTGCAACAAGCCCATGATGGACTGCTAGAAAATCACTACTCTAAACAATGAACATTGCAGAATCTAAAACGTTTAGGAGTGTATTGGCCTAGCATGGACAAAGAAATACAAGAGTGGGTCCAGAATTGTCCAGTGTGCCAAAAGAGACCCCCAGTGGAGCATGCCACTCTTTATCACATGTCATTAATCCCAGATTGGAGTGCTCCATTGGTTGAGTTCATGAGATCGGGAACATTACCCAATCAAGCTAGTCTTGCAAGAAAACGGAGCATGGAGCAAGAGGATCAAGACTATGCCTTAGTAGGAGACAACCTATATCGAAGAGGCAAGGATGGTTACCTAAGACTGTGTGTTCGTGAATCAGACTACTTGAAAGTCTTAGAAACGGCACATAGTGGTGTTGCAGGTGGACACTTTGGGCCTGACAGAGTAATTAAGACCATTCTATTCTCAGGACTTTGGTGGCCCACTCTTCATATGGATGCACATACTTATGTGAAGAAATGTGACACATGCCAACATGCCCAATATCCGATAAGAAAAGATGAGATGCCTTTAAGGCCAATGATGGGAGGACGTGCATTTTCAAAGTGGGGTATAGACTTTGTTGGTCCTATTAACCCCCCAGCTAGAAACTCCCATGCGGAATACATTATTGTAGCCACTGATTACCTTACCAAGTGGGTGGAAGTAAAAGCCACAACAAAGAATGATGCTCAAACGACCACTAAGTTCTTATTCAAGAATGTATTCATGAGATATGGACTGCCAATAGAGTTGGTTAGTGATAGAGGCACACACTTCTTGAACGAAGTCATTGAAAACCTTCTTCAAGAATTCATGGTGATACATAAGAAGTCTGCCCCTTATCACCCACAAGCCAATGGACAGGCCGAGAGCACAAATAAGATCCTATGTAATGTGTTGACAAAACTAGTAAATAACAAACACTCTGATTGGGAAAAACAACTTCATCATGTTGTTTGGGCATACCGAGTGGCCTACAAAACGGTACTCAATGCCACCCCATTTTAGATGGTCTTCGGACAGAATGCTGTGCTACCATTAGATTTCCTAATCCCAGCTTTAAGAGTAGCACAAGAGCATGAGTGGAATGGACATGAATTGTCCTCTAGGATCTTTGATCTAGAACGTGAGACGAGGCTACGAGCGGCAGCAGACATCTATGCTGCAAAGAAACGGCAAAAGGCATACTTTGATGCCCATGTGAAGGACAAAGGGTTGAAAGAAGGAGATCTGGTGCTGGTTTATATGCTAAAGCAACATGCCCGCAAATTGGAGAAACAAGGATATGGACCCATGATCATTAATAGACTCTCCACTAGAAGGTGATATCTTACCGAACTCAATTGGCCACTTTAGAAGGTGATATCTTACCGAACTATATAAGTGGTTGTCGAGTCAAGTTATATCAAGAACCTCTTACAGAGGAAATGCTCATGAGACTCAACACTGCTAAGAAGCGAAAAGAAGAGGAGTTAAGGGTTAGAGAAGAAGCACAAGCAGAGGCTAGAGAGCGCATCAGAAGAAATAAGTTACGGCGGCTAGGCCTAGATGTCAACACAAAAGCTCCAAAATATCACATGGACATGTGCCAAAAATCGGGCATAACTACTTCTCGAATAATTGATCGACGGCCCTTTGTGACTATAGAGGTAGGACAAGGAAAGAGTGTAAAGACTGTGAGAGCATTGGTTGACTCAGGTGCAGCAACTAGTGCAGTTAGACTTTCATACTGCCAAGACCTGCAATTGGACATCAAGCCCATAGAAGCCTATCTCATAGGATTGGGAGGTGTGGAAACCCCTTGTTTGGGCGAGGTGGAACTTCCCATTTACCTTCAAGATGTTCCAATAAAAACCAAAATGCTAGTGTGTCACGATGCGGACCTTACAGAGCCACTTGTCCTAGGTCAAGATTGGATTTATGACCATGCAACCAACTTGAACCTAAGAAGTCGACTTCTTCAAGTTTGGGTACATGAACAATGCATTACATTAGAATTAGACAACTACATGCTCACAAATCATGGCACCACACACTCTCTCAGTTCCTCTAAGATCAATCTTCATGAACAAGATGCTGTGTGTGTCAAAAGCACTATGACCCAGAAGGACTCGATCACGAAAGAACAGACTCAAAGGCAAGCTGACTCCTCTTGTCTGAAGACTAATTTCGTCACAACCAATCAACCAAAAAGGCAAGTAAATCAGTACGTGACAACCACTATACCAAATCGACTAAGAGAAATCAAGAACAAAGTAGCTCCGAGTATGAAGTAGATTTGGGTACGGAAAAGAGAGCAACCACTAGCCTTGCCAACACGATTTCCACTCAGGCAAGCCAACCATGCGAAGACAAGAAACAAGCAACTAGGCCCACCTCCACCAAAAGATCTCCTACAAATCTGGGTGCCTAAGAAATTAGCTACAACTCAACAAGGGCGATTACAGATGTGGGTACCCAAGAAGCTCTTACATACACAATGGCCTATGCTCACCACCATGCAGAAGGTCTCAACAAAGAAGCCAAGGAAAGAAAAGGGTAAGAATAGAGCACAAAGACCAAAAGAAGATAAACTCAACCCTTCGACAGAAGTAAGAAGACAATCATCAAGGATATGGGTTTGGAAGCCTAAGGCACCAATAGCATACACAACAAAAAAGGACGAACCACTCCGGATACAAAATTTAAGCAATCAACCAAAGATGAAGAAGTCAACAAGGACTTGCATGCAGCCCAACACTATTCTGAAATGGGTCCCTAAAATTAGTTGTCCTTTTGAGATCCACTGACACCCTCCAACAAAGGCAGCATCAACATCCACCAACAGCGTTGAAAACCTTGACGTGCAACAACCATGTGCCTTTGGCATAACCTTGTCTTTTGCACCATTCAGGTCATGCATTTCCAAAGTGTGCATTAATATAGGGCCACATCACATGGCCGTGCATAGACACAATTGAGCAATCCCAGGCACATGAGACACAATTTTCACATGTAAAATATTTTATTGATACTAACCTCTTTTGTCTTGTTTGATGCCATCGTGTGCACCAACCAAAAAAAAAAAAAAAAAAAGAAAGAAAGAAAGAAAAGAAAAGAAGAGGACTATGTGCATGAAAATGCTCATCAGCGAACTATCAGCAAGGACATCCATCAACAAAAAAGACAAGCCGATGGTCAAACACCATGATGGAACTACAACACGAAGAGAGGAAGATCAACGGATCTTTCACCATGGTAAGACGTGTATGCTTCAACAACACTATAACCATGATAAATTAGGAAACCTCTTCGTCAGCATACCCTTGAGCACTTAGCTCAAGACCCAATCTCTTGCACCATACTTCCTGCCACACATTTTCCAAGTACGCATACGTAGGGCCACATTACAAGGCCATGCACAAGGCACATATTTTGTTCAACCCATGCACTGATGCACTTACCCATCATACATTATGGGTTACAAGTACTTGGCATGAAAACTATGAAAGCCATCTTTGGAAGAATCAGAGGACATCAGGGTGACCACTACAAGAGTAAGGAAGCCATCCAAGACCAAAAATTGCTCATAATCAACATTGACCACCTCCTTTGAGCAAGTAGCAGTTTTGGAAAGCTCACAAATGCACCATCAAGATGGAATACAAGGAAGAAGTACATACAAAGGGACTACAAACTGCAAGAGCTAGCAGTGGCAAAGTGAAGAACCAGACGAACAACCATGCTACAGTGGGAAGAAGATGGATTGCTCGTGTTGGACGTAAAGGACACTACCTCTCAATGTACTACATGGAACCACCACTACAACAAGGGTCTGTCAGGGACGACAGACTCAAGAGGGGGGGAGTGTTGAAGCTCAAGATCAAGGAAAAAGCATGGAAGTGCATCAAGGAAGTGGACGCATAAGAACAAGGAGCAAGTAGGGAGCTCCAAGAAGCACCTGTCAAACTTTCAGAAGAAATCCCTATAAAAATAGTGATTTTCATCACTAAAAACCATTGTAAATACCATTTTCCATTTTTGTAACTCCATTTTGTTAAAGCCAAGGAGTCCTCGAGCTTGAGGAGTATTAGAACTACCATCCTACCAATTTTCATAATTTTTAGAATCCATTTGAGCCCCCAAATAAGCCCTGGAACCTATTTTTTAACTAGGCCGGACACTAGGTCTGGACAGGGCCAAAACCACTCAAAAACCTATAAAAAGGGCTGGAGAGATCATTTTTGAGGTTAGCTTGTTGTAGTTTTCAGCTTTGTAAGAGAGCTCTGGTGTAATCAAAGATCTTCCATTGTTCCACTCTTTGCTCTTACCTTGTGCGTGTGTGTGTGTATGTGTGTGCATGCTTGTGTGCTTTCACTCACGCACTTGTGCCATCACTTGCTCATAGTCTTCATACTAGTCCTCACGTCTCCGCGGATTGGCATTTATGAGGTGAAGCTCCTCACGTTGGTACTTGCCATTGTGCTAGAGTGATAGCCTTCATCATCTACCTTCTTATTCTTTCCTTTATCCTTAATCTTCTTATCAGTATATAGGGCAGAAGAATTGTTACCTTTGGATGTGTCTCCATTCTTTGTGAGCTTTGCTTCATGTGTAAATAGTTGACCCATGAGAGTTGTGAGATCTGGAGTATGCATGTCCATGTAGAGATCCATTGCAGTGGTGAAACTTTCCCACTTATCATCAGCGTTGATTCCATTGATTACCTGTCTCACTATTTGTTCTTCTTAAATCTCCTCTCCTATGCTTGCTAACTGGTCTGCAACATCCTTGATCTTAGTCACAAATTCTGAAACAGCTTGCTTTGGTTGCTTCCTAAGTGTTGTGAACTCAATCCACAACTGATTTTTCCTAGCCCTTGTATTAAAAGAGAAGTATGATGACAAGGTTTCCCAAGTCTCTTGGGAAGTCTTACAATTTCTGATATGAGGTAAAAGAAAGTCAGATATAGAGTTGAGTAGATAAGACCTTGCCAAAGCATCTTTTGCACACCATGTATTGAGCTTCTCTTGTTCTTCCTTGGTAGGTAAACCTCTTGCTTTGAATGAGGGCGATTCCTCATCTCTTGAGATGTATCCAAATAGACTCCTTCCTTGTAAGTAGGTCTTCATCCTTAGAGACCAAGCTTGATAGTTGTTCCTTTCCAATTTTTCAATGAATGAAGGAAAACCATCTCACATTTTACCTTATTTGCTCTGATACCACTGTTGGGAAAGATGGATGGATAATCCAGGAAAGTGAGTAGATGCTGCTAAACCTGCTTTGCACTAGCCCTCTTTTGCTCCAGGGTTGATTAGTAGACTCCCTTAGCTTCCAGATGACACCAAGAAATGATATATGTCCTTTGGAAAAGATGCAAGTATTGATTGAATCAAAACAGACAAGTTTGTACTTCACAAATTCATGAAAACCTTCTAATTTGGTCTTGACACCTCCTCAGAGTTTTGCTCAGTGTGACCAGCACAGTACCAAATGATCAAATTCCTTCTGGGGATATTCAATTAGCTTAGCAAGCTACCATTTGCAAGTGGAATGATGCAAAATGATGAACTATGCTAAGAGAAATTAATTTAGCAAAATTTAGATTACCCCCGACTTTTTAGGAATGTTGCAGATATAGACCAAAGAGAACCTCGATGACGATTTCTCTTAATTGGCTGAATGAAATCACTTCAAATTTTGTCCTCAT
>CM035420.1:27782017-27799517 GCA_020310875.1 Ceratopteris richardii
TTGAAGCTATCAAAAGGATCAGAAGAAGCAACACTCGAAGTTAAGGTACATTTATTCCTTGTAAAGTCTAAAGTTTTGAGACTACAGGTAAAGAAACAATGGGAGATAGTCTCCAAATTGAGAAGTTGGATAGAGAGAACTATCCTGCATGGTCAATGAGGATGGAAGCTCATCTTATGAGCAAAGATCTGATGGGATACATCACAGGAGATGAAGAAAAGCCAGAATTTAGAGACTCTAGTGTTCCAACTAGAGAGGAGCTTGCAGACTTGAAGAATTGGATGAAGAAGGATGCTCAAGCAAGGAGCATAATCTACATGGCAGTCAATGACTATTTGCTTCCTCACATTAGAGGACTTGAAAGTGCAAGTGACATTTGGAATGCTTTGGAAGAGCATTTCTCCAAAACACAACCAAATCAAGGAAGGATTCACTATGGGTAGAATTTACTACCTTCAAGAAGAAGGCCTCACAGTCAATTTCTGATTATGTGACAAAGATGAAGGACATTGCAGATTCTTTAGGTGCAGTGGATGAAGATATTGAAGAAGATAAATTGGTAAGACAAATTCTCACAGGGCTAAGAGGAGATGAGAAGTGGAAGCCTTTTATTTTGTCTACAGAACTTTCATTAGATCACTTCACTCCTGATTTGAATCAATTGTTAGGTCATATGCTAACTTTTGAGAATGATATCAAAGGAGATGTTGATAAGAGTGCAGGTCATGCAATGTACTCTAAAGACAAGAAGAAAGCTAACAAAGGAAAGCAACAATCAGGTGAAGAAGAAGGTACTTCAAACCAAGCAAATTTCATAAGAGGAAAAGGAAATGGCAGAAGTAGAGGAAGAGGCAGAAACAACAAAGATAATGCAAGAGCTTGTTGGATATGTGGTAAGACCAATCATCTATCTCATGATTGTTGGCACAATAATCAGAATAATGGTAATTATCAAAACTTTAATCAAAGAGCAAGAGGTGGTAGATTTCAGAGAGGAAACTTCAGAGGTAGAGGTGGTAGGAATTCTTTTGGAAGAGGTGGAGGAAGAAACTTCCAAAATCAATCCTATAACAACACCTACTACAACTATGCATCAGATCAGAAGGAGGATTCAACTCTCATTATGAATGCAACATGTGAAACTTCACATGAGGACATGAGAGTGTTCTATATTGATTCAGGATGTATAAGGTAAAGTCAATTGGTTCAGTCAAGGCTAAAGATGGGAGCACTCTTCTGAGTAAGGTTCTTTATGTTCCCACAATTCCAAAGAATTTGATCAGTGTAGGTCAAATTGTGGAAAAAGGATATGAGGTAAGATTCACTAATGATGGAGTATATGTTGAAGATCCTAGTCAAGGGTATAAACAGGTCGTTACAGGAAAGAAAGAAGGAAGGCTCTTCACATTGAAGGTACAAGGAAATGTTGGACATGCTATGTTCACATATGGAGAGCAGAAGGTGTCAGAATTGGATCTTTGGCACAAAAGACTTGGACACTTCAATGAAAGAGGTATCAAAGACATGATTAACAATGATTCAGTGCTTGGGTTGCCTAACATTGCAGGTCAACACATGACATACAGATGTGAGGCATGTCAATTAGGTAAGGCTCATAAGCAATCCTATTCCAAGCATGGGTTTATGTATTCAGAAAGACTTGAATTGGTGCATACAGATGTGTGGGGTCCTTCAAAGGACTTTAGTATAAATGGTTCAAGATATTATGTCATATATGTTGATGATGCTACCAGATGGATCACAATTTATGTGATTAAAGAAAAGTCAGAAGTGTTTAATACATTTAAACACTATCATGCATATGCAGAAAGAATTACAGGTCAAAAATTGAAGAGACTAAGGTCAGATGGAGGGGGAGAGTATTTTTCAAATGAATTCAATGATTACTTGTGGAATGCAGGTATAAAGAGAGAAGCTACTTGCAGGTACTCTCCTCAACAAAATGGGGTAGCAGAAAGAAGAAATAGGACTCTTGTTGAGTTTGCAAGGTCCATGATGAAAGAGAAGAATTGCCCATATTATTTGTGGGCAGAGGCTGTTAATACAGCTACTTATTTGGTCAATAGATTGACTTGTAAAGCTTTGCAAGGTATGACACCATATGAAGCTTGGTGGGGTAAGAGACCTACCTTGGATCATTGCAGAATATTTGGATGTTTGGCATATGCATATGTGCCATCTCAATTGAGGCATAAGTTGGAGCCTAAGGCAGAAAAGTATGTATTCATTGGTTATGATGATAAGCAAATGGGATACAGGTTGTGGAGTCCATCCACAAAGCAATTCCTTGTATCCAAGGATGTTACATTTGATGAGGAAGGTACTTGGTATGCAGGTAAATATAATGTACATGTAGATGTTGAAGAAGTAGTGGATCAAAGGAAAGGTAAAGCAAAGATTCAATTAATTGATGAAAATGAGAGTAATGAAGTACAGGTTGAAGTTGAAGAGAGGCCAAGGTTTGATCCAGAATGTGATGAACCAGAGACTTCAAGAAGTGCAGAAGTTAGGAGGTCATCTAGGCACAAATGGCAACCTACAAGGTATAGCTATGACACCTCATTCTTGACTACTAAAGATTATGCTTATTTGGTAAAAGCAGATGAAGATCCATCTACATATGATGAAGCCAAAGGCAAGAGAAATTGAGAAGAAGCCATGCAAGAGGATTATGATGCATTGATAGAGAATCAGACTTGGGATCTGGTTCGTAAACCTAATAGCCAGAAAGTTATTGGATGTAAGTGGGTTTACAAAACAAAAAGATATGCAGATGGAAGTGTGTCTAGGTACAAAGCTAGACTTGTTGTGAAAGGGTATGCACAGACATATGGAGTGGACTATGATGAGACCTATAGTCCTGTGGCAAAAATGACAACCATCAGAACTCTCATAGCAATTGCTGCTTGCAAAGGTTGGAAGTTATCTCAATTAGATGTTAAAAATGCTTTTTTGAATGGTTACATTTCAGATGAAGTTTACATGGAGCAACCAGATGGGTTCAAAGATAAAGTGAGTCCAAATTATGTGTGTAAGCTCAAGAGAGCTTTGTATGGACTAAAGCAGGCCCCAA
Organism: Ceratopteris richardii; assembly: GCA_020310875.1. Taxonomy (NCBI): domain Eukaryota; kingdom Viridiplantae; phylum Streptophyta; class Polypodiopsida; order Polypodiales; family Pteridaceae; genus Ceratopteris; species Ceratopteris richardii. Next base: position 27,785,112 of record CM035420.1, read on the forward strand.
TGGCATGGAATTATAGGCTTGTAAAGTTCTTGAAGGATCTTGGATTTCAAGCATCAAAGGCAGATAGTAGCTTGCTAGTCAAAGCAAGTGAAGATGGATTCATTTATGTTTGTATTTATGTTGATGACATAATACTTACAGGAACAGATGATAAAGGAATACAAATGATCAAGAAGCAGATTGAGAAGGAGTTCAAAATCAGTGATTTGGGGAACTTATCATTCTTCTTAGGAATGGAGATTTTATATACTCAACATGGAGTATATGTGACCCAAGAAAGGTATCTTAAAAATTTGCTAACCAAATTTAAAATGGAAGATTGCAGAGTTGCACCTACACCTTTGGAAGTGAACCATAAATTGTCTAGATTTGGAGGAGAAGAATTCAGAGACATGAAGCTCTATCAAAGTTTGGTTGGTAGCTTGATTTATGCTACATTAACAAGGCCTGATTTGTCATATGCAGTTGGTGTGCTTTCACAATTTATGAATTGTCCTAGAAAGGAACATTGGATTGCAGGACAAAGAGTACTTAGGTACATCAAGGGTACACTCAAAGAAGGGTTGTACTATGGATTTACTTCTGATACAAGAGTGAAGATATATAGTGATGCAGATTGGCAGGTAATGTGGATGATAGAAGATCAACACATGGATATTTGTGCTATATAGGAGACAAATTGATTTCATGTGTTCTAAGAAGCAACATACAGTTGCTTTGTCATCTACAGAAGCAAAATATAAAGGTATGGTGGAAGCTGCAAAGGAGGTAATATGGCTAAAGACACTTATGAAGAGTTTTGATGTTGTTCAGAGTATTCCTATTATTTGTGGAGACAATATGAGTTCTCTATACTTGGCAGCTAATCCTGTGTTTCATGCTAGAACTAAGCATATTGAAATACAATATCATTTTCTGAGAGAGAAGGTTATTGATAAGGAAGTTGAAGTTATGCATACACCTACAAAAGATCAACTTGCAGATATGATGACAAAAAGTCTAGATGGACCAAAGCTACAGAGATTCAAGGATATGGCAGGTATAAAGAAGGTTAGAGAAACCTCAATTGATGATTGAGGGGGAGCTGTTGGTGCAGACCAATCACCAATTGAAGATTGGAAGGACAAAGGATGGAGATGAGATCAAGTTTTGAAGCAAAGAAGATAGCTACATTCACAGGATGAATGATATGTACACATATGTACATTAATGAAGACATAGATCACTTATACTTTTGTCTAGTCATAAACTTGTATATATTTGCCTATAAATACTTTGAAAAAATGTCGGGGCAATAGGAGAGACAATAGTAGATGATGAGAATAGTGTATTGAGGAGTTGTAAGAGTCATTAAGTCTCTTAGAAGTGAGTTGAATTGTCTATCCTCACTCAGTTGTAATTTTTCTGAGAAATCGAAAAATCTTGCGCCCGATGTTTTGCTGTCTGCTCCTTCTGTGTTTAATCTTTTGAGAAATCCTTTTGCACGTATCTAAGTCCATAGCTAATCTATCTATGGCTAGAATTTGAGAGTCTAATTGTAATCAGGTTGAGAGAATTTAGTTTAGGAACATTCATATGTGATGATGTTCTGAGAGTCGACAAAACTGGCGCAGATTTCATGTTCAGAGAAATGAACATTGCTCAGTGCATGGTGTAAAGTTTTACATAAGTGAGGGCTCAAAATCTAAGTTGGAAGATAAGCCATCTATGGCTAAAAGATCTTGATCAAACGGGTTCAACATTGGGAGAACTATAGCTAAGAAGTTGCAGGTGTCAAAGTCGCTACTGCAGAGAAGGTGATTTACACATAGGTAAACTGTTTGTGTGATTTCTCAGAGTATACTGAATCATTTGCAGAGATTTAAGTTGGAGAAGGTGCGCAACCTTAAGGCGAAGCAATCTACAAAGTTTTATCAAAAACTTTACACAAATGATTAGTCAATTAAGGATTAATCTGCAGCAGACTTTTCTGAGAAGTTGAATTTTTCAGAATAATCAATTTCCTGATAAATTGGTGAATGTTCTTTAAATTTGGTGGAGTCTAAAGTTGATCTTGATATAGAGGTGGTCTAAATTCAAGGTCAACTTGTTCTTTTGGAGATTAACACTCTCCATCAGTAGGTTGGCCTTTGGGTGGTGCTAAATAAACATAATTGAGCCATTTCTCACATCCTTTGTTTGTCAGCACTGTTTTTGTGTATTCCGGCCATGACCTTCTTCGAAACACAGGGCAGTAGCATGGGTTGTATTTGATGTACAAAGGCATGTTATTCCATGTTCTGACCATTTCTGGGTAGGTTTCCAGTAGACGAATCCTCCACATCGGTTGATGAATATTGCCCTGCTTGGCACTCGCTGGGATGTCTTCCGGTGCGAATTGTGTGGCGGAGGTTGGTTCCTTTGAGGTATGTTGCTTTATTTCGGCATTGTAGTCCGCCATTAAGACACAGAAGGGAACATACAAGTCGTCGGATGTGCCGATCCACCTATGATGAGAGAGGTTCCTAAAATAATCCGATTTTATGACTACCTCTTCCAAGCGTGACATAGATGCTATCTGGACTGCCACCCTATCATCATGGGTTGCGGCCACTTTTTCCAACTTCTGCATCCATTCAAGAGCCTCTATTTTGATGGTGTCCATGCCCTCGTCTGTTTGCTTGCCCCCTGGTGCAGGCATGGGAACATATGGATCTTCGAAAGTTTCCTCTATCTCGATTGGCACTCGATCTTCAGGCTCGGGCTCGATAAGGGGAGAGGGCTGACGTTCGTATTGCATGACTTTGCTGCGTAATTCTTCGAGTTCTGCTTTGAGTTTTGTAAATTCTTCGGATGTGTCGTCTGTGGCTGTGGCTTTGCTTGGTGACTCCTGCTGAGTTGCCAGTTGCTTAAGTAGATCATCCCTTTCTTGTTCTAGCGCTGCATGGGCCTCCAGGAGGTCGGCATGGGTTTCTAACACAGTTTTCATATTCTCTGAGGGAATGGCCTTGAATTTTTCTGGGTCGATTTCCTACGGGGATCCCTCCATGGCTGCTTCCAAGTTCTCTTCATTCTGTTTCTGCAGCCGTTTATTCTCTTCGAGAGCTGTAGACATGTGTTTTCGTAGGAGGGCCAGGTTGCGTCTAAGTTTGAGATTCTCCGTTATCTGGGAGTGTAGCAATTCATCCATATGTTGTCTTTCCTCTGCATCTGACTGGGGTGGATTGGCCACTAATTGTTCATGTTGTTCCTGTAAAGTGGCATGTTGTTGTTGTAGTAGCAGCTTTTCCCTTTCGAGATCAATGAATCGGAGTTGAAGTTCCTCATGGCTTCGAAAGAGTCGTGTATGTTGGTTATCAAGATGTTGGTAGTGCTGTTGCAGTTGCGACATACACTGATACATATTATTAAATACATTATTAATAGGGGTGGATGCGGGAAGGGGGTTGAATGCAGAAGGGAAGGGAAAGGGGAAGGGGAATGGAAGTGTGGATGTGGTGCTGGAAAATGGTGAAGTGGGAGGTGGGGGAATGGGAGATGGTGGATGCATGGGGGGAGGGAGAGGCTCGGAGGTGGGTGAGATGTCCATAAGATCAACGATGGATGCAGTAGTGGGAGTGATTGTGAATAGTGGAATTGTGGGTGCGGTGATAGTGGTGAAAGTCTACAGTGGTGTGTGCAATTGTGAATACGAACTGCTCGGAAGTGTGGTCGGGGGGTTGAGATCTTCTGTGGCAGCAGCTAGAACTATTGTTTCAGTGGTCGTATGGACAAACGAAGTGGAGATAGGGTATGTGGGTTGTGTGGGTTGAGTGATGGTCTGTGCTTCGGTATGGGTAGTGGACTCGGAGGCGGTGACAGTAGTGGTTACACTGGTTGTGGGAGATGAATGTGGTGGAGTTGGAGGCAGGGGTGGCAACGGGGGTGACGGAGGTGCACTTGATACATGGGTTTCCTCAGTATCGTGGACAGTGTGTGCGGTTCCCGTGGTTGTGGATGTGCCTTGTGGTTCTGATACTAGTACATTCATCTGCTTTCCTGCTCGAGGGGGGCATCTGCCATATCTTCGTTCCGTTCTTCGTGCTTGTGCAAGGGCGGTATGCACCGTTTCAGGTACTCCCAAAGCCTCAGATATCATGTCAAGTGTGGCGCGGTATTGCTCGTCTACGCCTTCCTCCTCAAGGATTTGATTCATGAGGGCCTTGCCTGCTGCTAGGGACAGTCTATGTTGCTCTTGCACTCTGTTCATGGTATCATAGAGCTTCTTCAATGCCTTTGTGTAAGCGAGGGCACCTTCAAGTACCTGTAGGGCTTCCTGATCATATTCCTGCTCTTCTTCCTCGGATTGTCCATCATGTTCCTCCTCTTGTCCTTCTTCTTCTTCACCCTCCACATCGACGATTTCTGGTTGTCTGGGATGGGGTTGGTCTGTAGCAGTTTGTTGTCCACTAGCTTGTTCTGCCTCGACTTCTGTGTTAACAGCCTCAATGATTCTGGCTACCTCCTCATCAGTTAAGTCTTCTAAAGTGAATCCGTGAGGAAACTCTAGGTCGGTTGGTACGGGTGGGAACACCAGATTAGGTCCGTCAGTGCTATGCCTCGATAATCTGATAGTGAAGGGTTGCACCCGCCTTGGAAGTCATGGAGTGGTCTCTGGAGTCAATGTTGCACCGCGGGGTTGTGCGCAGGGCATCTGAACGGCGCCTCTCATTTTCTTGGATGGTGGTCCTGTGGAGGATAATCGGCGCTGAAACTCTTGTACCCTGGTCCAAATGAGTGCCCTTTGCACTGGTACATCATATGCAAGACATCTGTACATAATCCTAGTCAGAGCACAGCATCCGTACAGTACAGACTTTTGTTTTTTATACCACCTTTGATGAGCCAAGTGGATTTGGTCGATAATCCAGTGGGGCATGTTGATTGTCAAATCAAAGGCATCAGCCAAGTATAAACTAAACCATATCTTTTTAGGTGTGAACCTCTCCTGGGTGGGAAATGCAAAGTGCTGCATGACCATTCGCAAATGAATAGCGATTGTAGGCGTCATTGCCACCATGTCTTTTAACTTTGTCAGATTCCTGTTCTTCATATTGTCGGGGACCATAGTCTCTTTCTCCGTAGGAATATGCATACCTTTCATGTCTAGAGCTTCCCTTACCAAGTTGATAGTTAATCTGAAATGCTTGAGCTCATTGCCCCTTGTGAGAGATGGGAGGACAAAGGAGCTGTATCCCTTTTTGTCTTTGCTCGGAGTAAGGGTGCTAATCAAATAAGAGCATCTTAGAAAATCCGGCTTTGGCAACTGGAATTTGAAGTACTCGTAGAGTCCTGCCTTCTTCCATATAGGTTTTAGTCCTTCATTATTCTGCAGTCTCTCAAATTCCCTAGTGAAAAAGTGATACCTTCCCCAGCGCCCATTGAATTCTATCTCGGCCTCCCACATATAAGTGCCTTCACCTAGGGGTCCTGCCACATCACTGAACCAATGAGAGTTTTTACTGACTGGCATAGTGTGCCCTTGTGGAGGGTTCTGAACCGGTATGGCGTGTAATGCTCTCAATGCTACAGGGCGTTCCTTCAATTCCTCCTCAACGGGAAGACTTTCAATATCCACGACTTGGGGGCTGGTGCCTATCTGGGAGCTAGTTCCTGCCGTATCTGCCATGTTACTTCTTGCCTCCTGATTCTGTGAGAATATAGAAACATGTGTTAACATTGTAAAGGACAAGATAGAACCGTTTTTGTCCCCATTACAACATTAACATGAGGTTCGGGAGAGATTAGTGGGTTAGTAAATGCTCGGTGCTTGTGTGTGTAGTTAGGGATTGGTTAGACCTAGGAGCTAAGTGGAATGATGTGGTGTGAGAGTGACGTAGTTAGTAGGTGGGCATGGATCTACAACTGGGGTCTGTGGGTTTATTACAAGTTTTAGGTTGCCAAATGCAATGGATAGGTTTTGATTTTGACTTTGTGGAGGCTCTGGGGAGTGTGATAGGGTATTTACTTGAAAAATGGGGCTTTTTAGGAACCCATTTACAAGTGATTCCACTTGTGCTCATGGAAGAATACGTGTTAGTGCGTGATGTGTAAGACTGGGCCTCAGATGTTCGCGTGAGTGAAACATGTTGTACAGGGTTTGGCCTTGGTGTAGCTATTTGAGCCCGCAAGCAAGCCTTAGGCACCCAGATTTGTCGTGATTGTGGGCTGGCCTTCATTGACTTCTTGGGTACCCAAATAGACTTCACTTTCGCAGAAGAACTTATGAAAGGCTTCTTATTAGTATCGTGCTGTTGATTACTAATAAGAGGTTTTGGTCGTGGTGTTGGCCTGGTCGGAACAGGGTGTTCGCCTTTTCGCCTCCATACTTGTTTCATCGGCTGAAACAATCTGCTTTGCTCCTTTTTTTGGCCTCTAGTACAGGTAGTGTTCTGCTTCTTCTGTATTTGATCTGCCGTTGGCTGCTGCATCCTTCTAAACTTTGGAAAAGAAGGGAGTACCGTCTTATCCTTGACTCTGTTGTTGAGACAATCCTCTTTCTGCATCATACATTTTTGGAAAAGAATAACATTGTCAACTTCATGTGCACCCCTGGAAGGACCAGGAGTTTGTGTTTTACCTAGTTCCTTGAGTGCCTCCTTTTCCAATTCAACTGTAATTCGGCTATGATTTACCCATACCTGAAGAAGTCCGCTTCTTAGGTTTAGGTTGACTGCATGATCATAGATCCAGTCCTGACCCAAGACAAGAGGCTCAGTGAGGTCCTCATCTTGACACACTAATACTTTGACTATCATCACTTCGTTTTGAATGGAGATGGGAAGATCCACCTTGCCCATGCAAGGTGTTTCCACACCTCCCAATCCTATGAGATATGCTTCTATAGGATTGACAGTTAATCTCAATTCTTGACAGTAAGACAATTTAACCGCACTAGTGGCTGCACCTGAGTCAATCAAGGCTCTTACAGTCCTTGCACCCTTTCTTTGTCCTATCTCTAAGGTTATAAAAGGACATCGATCAATTATCCTTTGAGCGCTGATACCTGAAACTTTACACATAGCCACATGATATCCTTGATCACCATAGGCATCCGTCCTAGGTTGCTCCCTATTCTATCTTCTCAACTTCATTCTCCGGATGTGTTCCAATGCTTCTGCTTGGGCTTCTTCTCGAATTCGCTTTTCTTCTTCTTTGCGTTTATTAGCAGTATTGAGTCGACTTAGCATTTCCTCTGTGAGAGGTTCCTGATACAACTTGACCCTGCATCCGCTAATGTAGCTCGGGAGAACTTCGCCTTCTAATGTGGCTAGTTGCACTGCTCCACTTGTTGAGATTCTGTTTATAATCATGGGTCCATAGCCTCTCTTCTCCAGTTTTCTCGCATGTTGCTTCAATGTGTAGACTAAAACTAAGTCACCTGCCTTCAAACCTTTATCCTTAACGTGGGCATCAAAGTATGCCTTCTGTCATTTCTTAGCTGCATATATCCCTGCAGCCGCCCTCAGTCTTGTTTCTCCTAATCGTTCAAGGTCGAAAAGTCTAGAGGAGAGTTCATGACCCGTCCATTCATGCTCTTGTGCTACTTTCAATGTAGGTATTAGGAAGTCCAACGGTAGCACTGCATTTTGGCCAAATACCATCTGAAAGGGGGTGGCTTGGAGTACCGTTTTGTAGGCGACTCGGTATGCCCAAACAGCATGGTGTAGCTGTTTGTCCCAATCAGAGCATTTATTGTTCACTAATTTGGTCAGTACATTGCATAAGATCTTATTGGTGCTCTCAGCCTGGCCATTAGCTTGAGGGTGATAGGGGGCAGACTTCTTATGTACTACCAAAAATTCTTGGAGCAGATTTTCAATAACTTCATTCAAGAAGTGAGTGCCTCTATCGCTAACTAGCTCTATGGGTAGCCCGTATCTAGTGAATACATTCTCAAATAAGAACTTAGCAGTAGTCTGAGCATCGTTCTTTGTCGTAGCTTTTACCTCTACCCACTTGGTGAGATAATCCGTGGCCACAATGATATATTCAGCATGTGAACCCTTGGCTGGGGGATTAATAGGACCTACAAAGTCTATTCCCCACTTAGAGAATGCACGTCCTCCCATCATAGGTTTCAGTGGCATCTCATCTTTGCGTATAGGATACTGAGTTCTTTGACACACATCACATCGTTTCACATAGGTATGTGCATCCATGTGAAGGGTTGGCCACCAAAAGCCCGCAAATAGTATTGACTTGATCACCCGATCTGGTCCAAAGTGTCCCCCTGCTACACCTTGGTGAGCAGTATCCAAGATTTTGAGATATTCACTCTCATGGACACATAGTCTCAGGTAACCATCTTTACCACGCTTGTATAGATTATCACAAATGAGTGAATAATCCTGGGCTTCTTGTTCTAAACTCCTTTGCCTAGCCAGAGTCATGTCTGGAGGGAATGTTTTCGTCCTCAGGAAGGATACTAATGGTTCACTCCAATCTGGCACTATGGACACTTGATAAAGAGTGGCATGTTCCACATGTGGTTTAGTGCAGCAGATTGGGCATTCCTTGCACAACTTTTGGACATCAGCCTCCATAGTCGGCCAATGCACTCCTAGTCTCCTCAGGGTCTGTAGGGTTCGTTGTTTTGAGTAGTGTTGCTCTAATGCACCTACATGTGCCAATTGCAACCACTTAGCGTACTCATCCTCTTCCACACAACAGGCCAAGATCCCTTGATCTGTGTGCTTGTACATACTACCTGCCATGATGTGATACTTTTGGGCTTTTACTACCTCTCTATCCTGCGTGTTTATTACTGGGTGGTTAGGTCCGTATGTCAACACTGGTACCAATGGCTTAGCCCACTGCGGCACCACTTCCAAATTAAACAAGTAAGCATCAGGAAGGTCATCTGACACTCCTTGTGGGGCTTCTCCCGATGTGAGCCTAGAAAGGTGATCTGCTCTCAAATGAGTCTTCCCTTTCCTTACCACAACCTCAAAATCATATTCCATTAGCAAGAGAAACCATCTGACTAATCTACCAGTGTTGCATGGCTTGTTTACCAAGTATAGTAGAGCTTGATGATCAGTAAAAAATTTAAACTTATTTGCAAGCAAATAATGTCTAAACTTTTTAACCGCATACACCATGCCTAGTCCTTCTCTCTCCGTAGTGGTATAATTTCGTTCAACAGCATTCAATTGTCTACTAGCATAGGCAATTGGAAGATCCACATTACCTTCACCGGTAGGCTGCGCGAGTACACACCCAATAGCATAATTGGACGCATCAACATGAACATGGAAAGGCTTATTCCAATCTGGTGTGGTCAAGATCGGTGCTAAACATAATCGCCGTTTAAGCTCATTGAAGGAATTCTCACATTCATCAGTCCACTCAAAGTTAGTCAGAAGTCCGTACATGGGCTTTGCAATGACAGCATACATGTGAATGAACCGGCGGTAGTACCCACAATGCCCCATGAAAGCCTGTACTTCCTTGACATTCTTTGGCCTAGGTAACTCGGCTATGGCTCTCACTTTCTCTTCATCAGTGGATATGCCATTCTTTGACACTATGTGTCCTAGAATCTTGCCTTGCCTGACCATAAAAACGCACTTTTCTGGGTTCAGGCAGACTTGATATTCTCTACATTTGTCAAAGATTTGTCTAAGTTCAGGAATATGGGTTTGTCTAATGTTGGAATGAGCACAAAGATCATCAACATAGACTTCTAAATTCTTCCTCAAGAACTCCTTAAATACATGGCACATTAGTCTCTGGAAGGTTGCAGGAGCATTGGTAAGCCCAAATAGCATTACACGAAAGGCAAATATACCCCACTCTGTGGCAAAAGCTGTCTTATGCTGATCTTTTGGAGCTATGGCTACTTGATTGTAGCCCAAAAATCCATCGAGGAAGCTGTACACTTCCTTGCCTGCTACTCTTTCTAAGAGATGCTCTGTGATAGGAAGCGGATAGTTATCTCGAATTGTGGCTGCATTAACCTTCTTCAAGTTAATGCATACATGTAATTTACCATTCTTTTTGGGCACCACAACAATGGGGGATACCCATTCAGTGTGCTCAATTTCATAGATAAATCCAGCTTCAACCAGTCTATCTATCTCCTCTTTGATCTTGGCAGCGTAATTATCATTGTATGTATATGGCTTTTGCTTAGAGGGTTTGGCATATGAGGTCATGGGGATGGTGTGTGAGCATATGTCAAGGTCCACACCTTTCAAGTCCTTGTAACTCCAAGCGAACACGTCTCTGTATTCTCTTAGCAAGGCTATCAATTCTTGCTCTTCTTCTTTCGTCAGGTCATGTCCTATGTAAGTGCATCTCTCTTCTCCCTCTTCCATGGCTACCACAATTTTCTTTGTGGTTTCTTTGTTATCATAGGCCTCTCCTGATTGTGCCTCTCGTTTAGGCATTCTCATCATGACTCTCCTGTCATCTATCTCATACTTCTTAAAATTTTCTGGGACCTCAAACAAAGATTCCTCCTCTTCTTGGTGGTGTACTCCTGGTAGGTAATGGGAAGATAGGTGTTCCCTTCTTCACCTTCACACATATCTCCTATCTTATCCAAGGGTATCTCTGGCACTGTCCTATGTGATCCTACCTGGGAATGAGGTTTCACTATCGCTGGTACTTGTTTGGCGACATGTTTCCATAATTCAGGTCTAACCTTGAGTAGCTCTTCTAACTTGAGATTGCACTGCACTTTAGTGTTTTTCACTACCTCTGTGTTCCTAGGTAAGACTAAGTCCTCATTTCGTACCATGACCGTGGGTGCTCTCATACAAGTAGACTTAGCTTCCCATGGGGCTGTGAAGTGGGGTAATTCTTGTAGAGAGTTAGACTCAAAGTCTAGTCTTTCCTGAGAGTGGGTGCTCTCCTACTCCTCATAAATGGATGGGATGTCTTGTGGGAATTGGTCGCGTGCATCATCCACAAGTTCAATAGGAGGAGGGACTTCACTCTCTTTAGCCCATTTGTCTTCTTGAATCTCGCGTAGGAATTTTGGTGTGAACCGATTCATAGAAGATGATGTGTCTGGCTCCGTAGAGTTAGGCACATAGGCTTCAAGCACATAGGCTTCCTGAGCAGGAATGCTTACTCTTTCACTTGCCTTGTCCTTGTGTTGAGAGGCGGGTTCCTTTTTTGATTGTGCAATTAGCTTCTCTATTCTTTCTAACAGTCCATCAAAGTGCAACTGTGTCTTCGCTGAACTAGAGATGGTAAATAGGCGACTGGCTTCAAACATGGTCTGAGCCAATTCCACCATCTTAGCACAAATTTTGGTTCGTTCTAGCTCTAGTTCTGCTCTTGGGTAACACTTTTCATGATCAGTTACATTTGGCCCTTCTTGGATTCTGGCCTGATATGCTTTAAGCATCATATTAAGGTCTTCGGGAGTGGGATCTGCTAGGACTGATCCTACTCTAGGGGGTGGTGGAAGTAGGTGAGGCGGGTTGGAAGGTGGCGGGTCAGATGGAGTTGGGAATGGTGGAGGTGGGGTAGTGGGAGAGGGAGTTTGAGATGTGAGTGCAGTTATCCTGGCCTTTGTTTCTCTGAGGCGTTCCTCGAGTTCACTCATCTTTTTTGCCCATTGTCTTTTCATTCTTTCACGACTATCCTTCCAAGCTCTAGTCCTTTTCTTTGTCATGCTCTCTGTTTCACTAACATCTGGGCTCTTTTCCTGGCCTACCCCTTGATTTTGCTGCAATGCTTGAGCTCTAGTGATCACTTGCACTGGTGTAGTGGACATCACACTTCCTGTGGAGTCTACAACTAACCCAATAACATTAATGGGAGTTATTTTTGGCATATTGCTAGGATTCTTTGGACAATCTCGTAAGAGATGCTCCTTTCCACATTCCTGGCAATAGCCCTGGATCGTCACTGATTGTAAATGTGGAGGTCGAGGCAAGGGACAATCATGAATGAGATGATCTCCCTGACATCTGTAGCATGGTCCTTTAGGGAATGGGGGTCTTACTTGCCTAGGTTGAGGCCTAGGGTTGGGGTTTGCATACATGATGTTTGTGTAATCTGACTCCCAACTAGGTTCATTTGGCTCTTCACTATAGTAGGACTCACCATGTTCAGGAGACTGCATGTAGTAGGCCTGGGGGCTATCAACATGTGTAGAATCAAAGCTATGGTCACTCGGGTCACTTTCAGAAAGCAATGGTGTTACAGGGACTATAGCTCTATTCAGGTTCTCTTCTGCAGCTGCATATTTTACTGGGATCACATTAGTAGGAGCAGGTGGTTGCTGTGCTAGCACTGGCTGGGGTCTCAGTTGGTTTTGGTAGGGTTGGTGGGTTTGTTGAGGTCTCACATACTGCTGAGGTGGGTACTGGTTCTGGTATCTTCCTTGTTGAGGGTATGGTTGTGGGTACGTCTGTCTAACGGTTTGCTTATTGTAGGGACAATCTTGCGCGGTGTGATTGGTGTACCTTCGTTCTATGGTGCAGTATTGGCTACTAGGATTAACTTGGGGTTGAGCCATAATGGGACAGACATTCGCCATATGGTCGCCTCCACAAGTATAGCATCTTTTCACAGGGGCAAACCTTGGGATTTGTTTGCTAGACACCTAGTTTCTGAGCTACTTTCTCTGCTAATTCCTCAATTGATGTGGATTGCGATCAGGGTTTTTAATCTGGACCACGGATCTTCCTAGACCGTCCTCATAGATGCTAGCACCTAATCGGTTGGTCCTAAGGTATTCCAGCTGCGTCTTGTACGGGCCTTCTACCCTGTGCAAGTATGGCACTCCTGAACTTCCCGTAGGTCTGTCCATGCCTTGAGACATCTCTGATTCACTAGTCTCAGAGCTAGGGTAGTATGAGTGGTGGCTCAACTGCTGGGCCCAAGACCTAGCAGTGTGGTTGACACTAGCCTCTGAAGACCTAAGACTTTGTCTATCTCTCCCTAGATGTCGCCCTGATCTAAGGTTCATAAGCCTAATTGAATAGCCCAATTTTGCCCAAGTACAACCTCGTTGCTGAGTTCTTTTGTATCAGTCACTTGATTCTTTTTTTGGTGGATTACCGCGTTTATAATCTTATCTGATATCACGTCGTCAGGTATACTTGAGTGTATTTCTGCACTGTACGTTGATCGTTCCTCGTTAGATTCTTTCCTTTAAGGTTATCGCATCACGAAGAGATTATGTTTAATCTTGAACTTGAGTGCATAGGTAGTCTTCAACTTGATTGATGCCTATCGCCGTCCTGGCCTACTCCTATCACTAGTCGTTCTTAGCCTAAGCTAGGAATTGACAAAGGGAGTTGAGAATATTCCGACCTTTCTTGTTGATCCCTTGCTTTATGATGCTCAAGAACCCGAGTCTCAAGCTTGCAAAGAAACCCTTGCTTTGTATGCTCTCAATTGCTCTCAATGGACCTGTAAAAGTCCCAAAATTAGCTCAAGACTTAAATTCAAATGACAGACATGTCACTTTCATGCATGTAATTCACAGGCCAAATCCCCTTTGCCTTTATGGAAAACAATCCCAAGGACCCTTCAGCTTTCCTACCCCGGGGGATGGTCAACTTCAAGAATCACAACAAACGGATTTCGTATGAGAAAGTTATGCCAGTTCAGGGTTTTGGTGCTAAAACAGGGTTCAACAGGCTAACAGGTGACAAGATTTTTCTCAAAAATACATGTGTAGGGACCTCACAAATCACTAATTGCTAGACCAATATACCCAAAAACTATCCCCAAGGCTTAGAATAAAAACCCTAATTTTTTGGCCGAAAAGCCTGTCAATCACGATCGACAGGTCTGTCAATCGCAATTGACAGAGGTGTCCGTCGGGGCCTGTCGGTCGCGATCGACACGTCAGTCGCGATTGACAGTGTCAATCGCGATCGACAGAGTCGGTCATGAGTTCTGTCAATCGCAATTGATGGTGTCAATCATGATCGACACTTTTTCCGGGTTTTTCGCCGTGATTTCAGTCAATCGGGGATGTGTCCGTCACGATGGACACGTGGCTACGCGTAAAAGTCAATCAATCGTGGAAATTCTGTCGGTCGCGATCGACGGTGTCAATCGCGATTGACAGGGTCTGTCGATCGTGGCTGTCGATCGCGATCGACGGTGTCGGTCGCGATTGACAGAGAAACACAGAATTTTTCAATTTTGTTTAGTGATTTGGAATGTGCTCTTTGTGCTTGTCCTAGTGGTGCACTTAGTTTTACCAATATATGAAATTTTCTATCAATCTCGATCGACAGAGGCTGGCGACTGCGAGACAGTTTTTGAGTTTTCCGTACCTGCGCAACGTGCTGGAGGGGATGATGCTGCTGGAACCTGCAAGAAAGCTCAAAAAGCACTCAAAAACAACGCACACAATATCGCTCTCTCTCACAAGTGGAATGAGGGAAATGAGGTGGAGAAGGTGGT
>CM035420.1:27807017-27812017 GCA_020310875.1 Ceratopteris richardii
AAAAGTCGGGGGTGTCTCTGATTTTGCTAAAGACCATTCTCAGTGCATAGTTTATCAATTGGAGGGATTTAACTTGCTAATGGTAGCTTGTTAAGTTAATTTAATTCTCCCAGAAGGAATTAATCCAATTGTAAGTGTGCTGGTCACACTGAGCTTAAGACTGAGCAGGTATCATTACAGGAATAGAAAGTTTTTGGACTTGTGAAGGTTCAAAATCATCTGTTTTGATTTGGTTATTACACAATTAATTTGTAAAGCACATATATAGTTTCTTGGTATCATTTGGAAGCTCAAGGGGTCCACTAAGCATACCTGGAATCAAAGGAGGGCAGGTGTGAAGCAGGTTTAGCAACTCCAACCTCATCTTCTGAGTGAATCCAGCCATCACATCCAACAGTGGTATCAGAGCAAATAAGGTAATCATGGGTGATGGTTTCCCTTCCTTCATTGACAAATTGGATAGAAATAATTACCAGGCTTGGTCATTGAGAATGAAGACCTATCTACAAGGGAGAAGCTTGTATGGATACATATCAGGAGATGAGGAGTTGCCCTCATTCAAGACCAGAGGCCTACCAACAAAGGATGAACATGAGAGGCTCAACCAATGGTGTGCAAAAGATGCTTTGGCAAGGTCATATCTTCTAAACTCTATTTCTGATTTTCTTCTACCTCATGTAAGGAATTGCAAGACTTCCCAAGAGACTTGGGAAACCTTGTCAACATACTTTTCATCAAGCACAAGGGCCAGAAAGAATCAGCTATGGACTGAGTTTACAACTCTTAGGAAACAATCAAAACAATGTGTTTCAGATTTTGTCACCAAAGTCAAAGACATTGCAGATCAACTTGCAAGTGTTGGAGAAGAAATTGAGGAAGAGCAAATAGTCAGACAAGTGATCAATGGACTAAAGGCAGATGACAAGTGGGAGAGCTTTACCACTGCAATGGACTTGTACATGGACATCCAAGCACCTGATCTAACAACTCTGATTGGACAACTCTTTACACATGAAGCAAAGATCACAAAGAATGGAGAGCAATCAAAAGGTAACAATCCCTCTGCCCTATATACTGATAAGAAGGTAAAAGATAAAGGTAAAAGCAAGAAGGTTGATGAAGAAGGCTCTACCTCCCAAGCAAACTATGCAGGGAAAGGTAGATCTTCTAGAGGTAGGGGCAGAGGAGGTAAGTCAGGTAGGGGGAGACCCTACAATCAATCTCCATGCAATATCTGTGGCTTGTCTAACCATACTACAGATGAATGCTACAAAAACTACAAGAACCAAAGAGGAAGAGGTCACCAAAGAGGAGGATACTCTCAAGGCAGAGGCAGATTCAACCAATCTCAAGGCTACCATGGCTACAACAATAAATACAACAATAGCTACAATCACAATGGCAATTATCAAGGTGGATACAGGAATAGGAAGGATTACAACAATTATGCAGAGGATCAAGATGATTCCTTGTTGATTATGAACATGACATCTAAATCAGGTATCAATGATGATCACTTATTCTATATTGACTCAGGTTGCTCTAACCATGTAGCTGGAAATGTTGCCTTACTCTCTGATTTGGAAGAACCCAAAGGCAAGCACCAAGTGCAGACAGGTGATGACACTAAACATTCAGTTGTTAAAGTAGGCAATGTCAAAACAAGTGATGGTAATCAGAATTTACTAAGCAGAGTGTTGTATGTTCCAACAATCACCAAGAATCTGATGAGTGTAGGTCAGATTGTTGAAAAAGGTCTACAGGTCAGGTTCACTCAACATGGTGCATATGTGGAGGATCCAAGACATGGATTCAGAAGGATAGCCAAGGGAGAGAAATCAGGTAGATTGTTTACCTTTGAACTTGAAGACACTAAGAGTATTGCTTTGTACAACTATAAGGACCAAACCCTATCAGAATTGGAGATTTGGCACAAGAGATTAGGTCACATTGGAGAGAGGACCTTAAAGCAGATGAGTAGGGATCAATGTGTGCTTGGGATACCTAATGTATCCAAGCAACATATGATATACAAGTGTGGGGCTTGTCAATTTGGTAAGTCACACAGATTGCCCTATACCAAGAAAGGTTTTATGCATGAAGATTATTTGGAATTGGTGCATACAGATGTTTGGGGACCTAGCAAGGAGCCATCCATATCTGGATCAAGGTACTATGTGTCCTTTATTGATGACTATAGCAGGTGGACTGTCTTATACTTCATGAAACATAAGGATGAAGTATTTAATTGTTTCAAAAGGTATCTTGCATTAGTTGAAAATCAAACAGGTAGAAATTTGAAGAGGCTAAGGTCAGATGGTGGTGGAGAATACTTCTCCAATGACTTTGAAGATTTCTTGCAAGAAAGAGGCATCAAGAGGGAGATTACTACAAGGTACTCACCTGAACAAAATGGGGTAGCTGAGAGAAGGAATAGACTCATTGTAGAGACAGCTAGATCTATGTTAAATGAAAAGAAATTGCCAAATTATCTTTGGGCAGAGAGTGTATCTACTGCCACATACTTAATTAACAGGTTGCCATCAAAAACACTTGATGGAATGACACCCTATGAGGCTTGGCATGGTAAGAGACCATCTGGATCATTGCAAAATCTTTGGGTGTGTAGCATATGTGCATATTCCCTCACAGGTAAGGGGAAAGCTAGATCCTAAGGCTGAAAAGTGTATCTTCATTGGTTATGATTTGAATCAGAAGGGATACAGGTTTTATAACCCCTCAAACAAAGGCTTCAAGGTAAGCAGAGATGTCATCTTTGATGAAAATGATTCATGGTATGAAAATGAGTGCAGGAAAGTTAGCCTACCTTATGACATGGAAGAAGACTTTCCAAAGCTTATCAGGCAAGAACCAACTCAGAAAGAGGACACAAGCTCAGATGATGAAGACACCATCAATATTGAAGAGTTCAAGGCTTGGAAATCCAAAGGGAAGATGAAGATGAAGCAACTAGAAGACAATCCAGAATCCTCAACTCAAGCTATGAGGAGATCTCAGAGAGAAAAGAAAAAACCTATTAGGTATGGGTATGATACTTCACTTGTAACCAAACACTCTGTATATCTTGCAAAGGATCTCTTGAATGAAGAACGAGGTACATTTGAAGAAGCAATTGCTAAACCAGAATGGAAGGAAGCAATGGATGAAGAAATGGAGGCTCTCAAGGAGAGTGATACTTGGGACTTGGTACCCAAGAAGGACTCCATGAAGGTGATAGGATCCAGATGGATCTACAAACTCAAAAGAAACTCAGATGGTACAATAAACAGGTATAAAGCTAGGTTGGTAGCCAAGGGTTTTGCACAAACCCAAGGCATTGATTATGAGGAGACATTTTCTCCTGTGGCCAAGATGCCAACTATCAGAGTTATGGTGAGTGTAGCTGCATCCAAGAATTGGAACATGTACCAATTGGATGTGAAGAATGCATTCTTGAATGGATGGATATCTGAAGAAGTCTACATGTCACAACCACCTGGCTATGAGGATCCTAATAAGGTAAATCATGTTTGTAAATTGAAGAAGGCTCTGTATGGATTAAAGCAGGCACCTAGAGCATGGAATTACAGGTTGACAACCTATCTCCTAGATCAAGGATTTGTGATGAGTAAAGCAGATACTTCATTGTTTATAAAAAGGAACAATTCAGAGGTAATATACTTGTGTGTCTATGTTGATGACATCATTATTACAGGAAATGATGTTCAGGGAATAAGACACATCAAAGGACAAATGATGAAGGAATTCAAGATCAATGATCTTGGATTATTGAAGTACTTCCTAGGACTTGAATTGGTCTACACAAATTCAGGTATATTTATTACTCAGAAGAAGTACATTCAGGACATGGTCAAGAAGTTTAATTTGCAGGAAGCTAAAGTCTCAAACATTCCTATGGAGGTCAACCACAAACTCAGTGCACATGAAGGAGAAGAACTCAAGGATATTACAGGTTACCAAAGTTTGGTAGGTAGTCTTAATTATGCTACCTTAACCAGGATTGATATATCATATGGTGTTAGTGTACTTAGCCAATTTATGCATAAACCAAGAGTACCACATTTGGAGGCAGCCAAGAAGATAGTAAAGTACCTAAAGGGAACACAAAATCATGGTTTGTACTTTCCATATTCATCAGACATTGACATTAAGGTATACTCAGATGCAGATTGGGCAGGTTGCAAGGATGACAGGAGGAGTACATCTGGTTACATATGCTTTGCAGGTGATAAACCAATTTCTTGGTCATCCAAGAAACAACCCACAGTAGCTCTATCATCTACTGAGGCAGAGTACAGAGGGCTAGCCAATGCCACTCAAGAAGCTATATGGTTGAAGCTATTATATTCAGAATTGGGCCTATACACAAGGCCACCAATCATATTTGGTGATAACACAAGTTCTCTTCACCTAGCAGCTAATCCAATTTATCATGCTAGGACAAAACACATAGAGGTTCACTACCACTATGTGAGGGAAAAATTACTTAGCAAAGAAATTCAATTATCATATGTGTCTACTAACATACAATGTGCAGATTTGCTTACTAAAGCATTAGATGGAAACAAGCTATGCAAGTTTAAATCCATGATTGGATTACAAGATATCATTGAAGACTAAAGATGAAGACTCAAGCAAGTGTTTGGCTTGAGGGGGAGCTGTTGGTGCAAACAAGCCTTCACACTTGGCATTGATTTGTACCTTGAAGACTCAACATAAAGATTGGACATTGATAGCTTAGCATTGGATATCAACCTTGAAGGTTTTACAAGAGTTTGGATTAATTCATGAAGACTTCATTTGAAGGAAGAGCATAGGAACACATGCCTATGCTTAGTTATCTTTTACCTCATGTAAAAGTCAATATGACTTCATATAATCACACCTACCTTCAAAAGTCGTGGAATTTGGAAGGTATGAATGGAGAGAATATCTCCATATGTTTAGATGAGAGATTTGAGGGAGCCTACATTTGAATT
>CM035420.1:27822017-27827017 GCA_020310875.1 Ceratopteris richardii
ATTTGCGCCTGTTTCAGAGAACTGTAGACACTCAACACATATGAATGTTCCTACTCACAATTCTCCTAGCCTGTTTACAATTAGACTCTGAAATTCAGGTCACAGGCTCATTAACTAACAACTTAGATATCCTCAAAAGGATTTCACAAATGATCAAACACAGAAGGAGCAGACACAAAAAGATCGGGCGCAAAATTTCTTCATTAACTCAGAAATTTACAACTGAGTGATGAGAGCTAACTCAACTAACTTTTCTCTATCTCTTGACTCCTAACTTCCTCAATCTTGACTTCTACAAATGCTCTCATACATGCCCCGACTTTTCTCAAAGTATTTATAGATAATTTGTACAAGTTTATTACTCAAACAAAGATCTGAGTCACCTATGACTATACTAATGTACATATGTGTACACTTCTCTTATCCTCTGAATATGTCTTTCTTCCAAGCTTCAATGGTTGATCCTTCCTTCACTCTTTAACCTTCCAAGTCTTCAATTGGTGATTGGTCTGCACCAACAGCTCCCCCTCAATCATCAATTGAGGTTTCTCCTTTCTTCTTTATACCTGCCATGTCCTTAAACTTCTGTAGCTTTGGTCCATCCAAGCTCTTTGTAAGCATATCAGCTATCTGATCCTTTGTTGAAGTATGTATGACTTCAATCTCCTTATCCATCACTTTCTCTCTTAGAAAGTGATACTGAATCTCAATGTGTTTGGTCCTGGCATGAAAAACAGGATTAGCAGCTAAATACAATGAACTCATGTTATCTCCATATATGATTGGTACTCCATGCATAATATCAAGACTCTTCATCAATGTCTTGACCCAAATTACTTCTTTTGCAGCTTCAACCATGCCTTTATACTCTGCTTCTGTAGAAGATAAAGCAACTGTATGTTGCTTCTTGGAACACCATGAGATTAACTTGTCTCCCACATAACACATATATCCAAAAGTAGATCTTCTATCATCTGGATTACCTGCCCAATCTGCATCACTATAAATTTTGATATTTGTATCTGAGGTAAACCCATAATACAAACCTTCATTGAGTGTACCCTTAATGTACCTCAACACCCTTTGTCCTGCAATCCAATGTTCTTTCCTTGGGCAATGCATAAATTGAGACAAAACTCCTACTGCATATGATAAATCAGGTCTAGTTAGAGTAGCATAGATAAGGCTACCAACCAAACTCTGATATTGTCTCATGTCCTTGAATTCTTCACCTCCATACTTACTCAATTTGTGATTCACCTCCATTGGTGTAGGTGCTACCCTGCAATCATCCATTTTAAACTTGATTAACAAGTTCTTCAAATACCTTTCTTGGGTCACAAATACTCCATGTTGAGTATATGTTATCTCCATGCCCAAGAAGTATGACAAGTCTCCCAAGTCACTTATCTTGAACTCCTTTTCCATTTGCCTCTTGAGCTTTTGTATTCCTTCTTCATCTGTACCTGTAAGAATTATATCATCAACATATATGCACATGTATATGAAACCATTTTCACTTGCCTTGACAAGCAAGCTACTATCTGCTTTAGACACCTGAAAACCAAGTTCTTTTAGGAACTTCACAAGTCTATAGTTCCATGCCCTTGGGGCCTGCTTCAAGCCATACAAAGCTCTCTTGAGCTTGCACACATGATCTGGATACCTTTTATCTTTGAACCCTTGAGGTTGCTCCATGAATACATCATCTGAAATGTAACCATTCAAAAAAGCATTCTTCACATCAAGTTGACATAGCTTCCAACCTTTACATGCAGCAATAGCAATAAGTGTCCTTATGGTTGTCATTTTTGCCACAGGACTATAGGTCTCATCATAATCAATACCATATGTCTGAGCAAAGCCTTTGACAACAAGTCTAGCTTTGTATCTAGACACACTTCCATCTGCAAATCTCTTGGTCTTGTAGACCCACTTGCATCCAATAATCTTCTGACTATTTGGTTTAGGAACCAAATCCCAAGTTTGATTCTCCAATAGTGCATCATATTCCTCCTGCATAGCATTCTCCCATTTGTCCTTACCTTTTGCCTCTTCATATGTAGAAGGGTCTTCATCTGTATTTACCATATAAGCATAATCTTTTGTGGCTAGAAATGAAGTATCATAACTATACCTTGTAGGTTGCCACCTATTTCTTGTTGACCTTCTGAGTTCTCCACTCCTTGAGGTTTCTGGCTCTTCACATTCAGGATCAAATCTTGGTGTCTCTTCCACCTCAACCTGCACTTCATTATTCTCTTGCTCATCAAATATTTGAACTTTTGATTTACCTTTTCTTTGACTCACTTCTTCTTCATCACCTGTATTGATATTGATTGTACCTGCATACCAAGTGTTTTGTTCATCAAATGTAACATCCTTAGAAACCATAAATTGTTTTGTTGATGGACTCCACAATCTATAGCCCATCTGCTTGTCATCATAGCCAATGAAAACATACTTTTCAGCTTTGGGTTCCAATTTGTGTCTTAATTGTGATGGCACATATGCATATGCCACACACCCAAATACTCTGCAATGATCCAAGGTAGGTCTTTTACCCCACCAAGCCTCATATGGTGTCATACCCTGCAAGGCTTTACAAGGTAACCTATTGACCAAGTAAGTGGCTGTATTTACAGCCTCAGCCCACAAGTAATTAGGGCAATTTTTCTCCTTCATCATGGATCTTGCAAACTCAACAAGAGTTCTATTCCTCCTTTCTTCAACACCATTTTGTTGAGGAGAGTACCTGCAAGTAACTTCCCTTTTTATACCTGCATTCCATAAGTAATCACTGAACTCATTTGAGAAATACTCTCCCCCTCCATCTGACCTTAGTCTTTTCAACTTATGACCTATAATTCTTTCTCCATATGCATGATAGTGTTTAAATGTATTAAACACTTCTGACTTATCTTTGATCACATAGATAGTGATCCACCTAGTAGCATCATCAACATAAATCACATAATACCTTGATCCATTTATACTGAAATCTTTTGATGGTCCCCACACATCTGTGTGTACCAACTCAAGTTTCTCTGAGTGCATAAAACCATGCTTGGAGTAAGAGTTCTTATGAGCTTTACCTAATTGACATGCCTCACATTTATATGTCATATGTTGACCTGCAACATTAGGCAATCCAAGCACTGAACCATTGTTAACCATATCTTTAATACCTCTTTCATTGAAATGTCCAAGCCTCTTGTGCCAAAGATCTAACTCAGAAATCTTATGACCTCCATATGTGAACATAGCATGACCAATGTTGCCTTGAATCTTCAATGTAAATAATCTTCCTTCCTTTTTCCCTGAAACAATCTGTTTATACCCTTGGCTAGGATCTTCCACATATACTCCATCATTAGTGAACCTTACTTCATATCCCTTTTCAACAATTTGACCTACACTTATCAAATTCTTAGGGATTGTAGGAACATACAAGACCTTACTCAATAAGGTGCTTCCATCCTTGGCCTTCACTGATCCAATTGACTTCACATTGTGCTTTGTGTTGTCACCTGTTTGAACAACATGATTAAAAACTTTACTTTCCAAATCAGTCATCAAAGATATGTTACCACTCAGGTGATTGCTACATCCTGAGTCAATGTAGAAGACTCTTTGATCTTCACTCTGCCTTTCACAAGTTGCATTCATTATCAATGTTGAATCTTCCTTTTGATCTGAAGCATAATTGTAGTAGGTGTTGTTGTATTGTTGACTTTGGAATCCTCTACCTGCATTTCTTCCAAAGTAATTCCTTCCACCTCTACCTCTGTAATTACCTCTTTGATTTCTGCCACCTCTTCCTCTTGCATTATAATTTTGATTACATCCACCATTATTCTGATTATTATGCCAACAATCATTAGCTAAATGATTTGTCTTACCACAAATCCAGCAAGCTTTGCCTCCATCTTTGTTATTCCTGCCTCTTCCTCTACCTTTGCCACCTCCTCTTCCTCTTAGGAAGTTGGCTTGAGTAGTTGTTCCTTCATCTTCACCTGCTTGTTGTTTTCCTTTGCTATTCTTCTTCTTATCCTTTGAGTACATTGCATGTCCTGTACTCTTGTCACCATCTCCTTTAACATCCTGCTCAAATGTTAGCATATGACCTAACAATTGATTTAAATCAGGAGTGAAATGGTCAAGTGATAGTTCTGTAGACAAAATAAATGGCTTCCATTTGTCATCACCTCTCAACCCTGTAAGTATTTGCCTTACCAATTTATCTTCCTCAATGTCTTCATCAACAGCTCCTAAAGCATCTGCAATATCTTTCATCCTTGTCACATAGTCTGAGATGGATTGAGAAGCCTTCTTCTTGAAGGTAGTAAATTCTGCCCATAAGGATGCCTTCCTTGACTTTGTAGTGTTCTGAAAATGCTCCTCCAAAGCATTCCATATGTCAGTTGCACTTTCAAGACCTCTAATATGAGGTAACAAGTAATCATTGACTCCCATATAGATAATGCTCCTAGCTTGAGCATCTTTCTTCATCCAATTTTTCAAATCTGCTAACTCTTCCCTAGTTGGAACACTAGGATCTCTGAACTCTGGCTTCTCTTCTTCTCCTGTGATGTAACCAATTAAATCTTTGCTCATAAGATGAGCTTCCATCCTCATTGACCATGCAGGATAGTTTTCCCTATCCAATTTCTCTATCTGTAGAGCATCTCCCATCTTGTTTCCACCTGTGTATTGAAAACTTCAAGCTTTACAAGCAATGTATGTACCTTTACTTCGAGTTAGACTCCTTTTGCCTTTCTTGATGTCGAGTAGACTTCTCCTTAGGCTTTTGACTCCAAGCTTTCACTTCTTAGCTCTTCAAATGTTGAACTTCTTGAATCTGCAGCAGTCGGGACCTTCCTTTCCTTGATTTTGATGTCTCCTGCTCTGATACCACTGATGGAGAGTGTTAATCTCCAAAAGAACAACCTACTCTTGAGTTTAGAACACCTCTATATCAAGAGTAAGTCAAAACCTTC
>CM035420.1:27834517-27837017 GCA_020310875.1 Ceratopteris richardii
AAAGGCATTTCTTTGTAAGGGTCAAAATCCTCATTTAGAGACTCAAATATGCTCATATTCTAATATCTTGCAATAAAAACATAATTTGCCAAATGTGAATGCAGCATTTGATGCAAAATGCTTAAAAACCCCAAGATCGACTACTCACTTGCTTGATTTGGATACTTCTAGTTATAGATATGAGTGGTCAAAGTTATGGAAAAAAGTCAAACTTTATACTTGGCATTGACTTTATGCATAAAGTCGATGCCAAGTATAAAGTTATGCAGAAATTGGATGCCAAGTATAAAGTTATGCAGAAATTCGATGCCAAGTATAAAGTTTGACTTTTTTCTATAACTTTGACCACTCATATCTATAACTACATATATCCAAATCAAGTAAATGAGTAGCCGATCTTGGGGTTTCTAAAACATTCTACATCCAATGGTATATTCATATTTGAGAATTAGGTTTGTATTTCAAGATATAAGAATATGAGCATATTTGAGTCTCTAAATGAGGATTATGATCCCTACAAAGAAATGCCATTTGGAATGTTTTAGTTATTAAACCTTTTTGGGAACAGAGTGCGGCATGATAATTCAGATGTGAAAACTATCTGTTGAATCACCACCCTACAAAAGCATTGAGAGTGATCACTTCTTATGAGGATTGGAATGGTCATAAGCCTATGGTTGGTCATATGTGTGTGTTTGGTTCTTGGGCATATGCTCTTGTGCCATCACAACAATGTCATAAAGTTGATGATAAGGCAAAGAAATGTATATTTGTTGGTTATAGTGCTGAAAGTAAGGGATATCATTTCTACCATCCATTGACAAATACAATTATTGTGAGTCAAGATGTGATATTTTCTAAAAATTTAGTTTTTCCTCTACTTGAATGCAAAAAACAGCCAGCAATTAGCTCACAAGATATGTTCGATACACTAATGCCTTTGTTCCAAAATGGTGCACTTGACTATGGACATGTAGAACAACCAATTGAGGCTCAAAGGGCTGAAACATTCCAGCCAAATAGGGCTAAAAATGCAGAGAATCTCCAGCCAAACATGGCTGAATTTTTTCAGCCAAAAAATGTCAAAATCGCTGGAAATTTCCAGACACACATGGCTGAACATTTGTGAAAAAATTGTTGAGATATCAAGCTCAACATGTGATTATCCGGATGACACGTATCGCTTTTTCATTTCTCAGATATGTATAGTGGTCACGCAGATATATGTTAGCGACACTTTATTGAGCTTTATTAGATTTATCTACCAAGAGTGATGGCACATTTGTTTCTTCACAACTCATTCATTCGTGGAGATTAGGTTTTTCCTTATGTACTGGTCTTTATATATTGCACTTGTATTCTTGTTTTAGGTCATTCTTGTACATTCCTTTTTACGCGAATCACAAAGGACCTCCGTTTGCTACAAAAATTGACGTGAAGGTAGAAGACCTCAAAATATTTTTGATAGTAATCGCTTAAGGATCACTCGTTTTTGTCAGATCAAAGTTTTGGAGCCATCTCGACCTCCGTTTTGAGCTCGCAAGGTGGGGCCCACAAAAAAACCAAGTCAGTTTTAGAAACTGTAACTTGCATCATGTTCGACAATACTCTTATATTCTAGATCTAGAATTTCAAGCAATTCTATGTACTGTTGATACACGAAAACTATATTTTTCTGAGATCGAACTGTCACATCATTGTGTGACAATGTTCAAGCAGAAGTGCTGGTTGTAGTGTTTTGCAGTGTTGTGAATTACTACAAAAATGGCAAACATAGATGGAATGAGTCAGTTTATGAGTGATAAGCTGGACAAGAACAAATTCCATGCTTGGAGATTCAGAATGACGAATTTCTTGATGGGAAAAGGCTACTAGAAGTACATCGAAGGAGAGAACAAAAATGCTCTACAGTTACCAGAGAGGAGTCTGACTGTAGAATAGTTAAGAGCGTATGAGGAATGGAATCAAGGAGCATGAAAGCTAATGTATTTGATATCTGTTAGCATACATCATAGCATGATTGGGCACATACAGGATGCTAAGACTCCAAAAGAGGCTTGGAACAGTTTGGTCACATTGTATGAGACCAATACAAAGGCACAAAAATTGCAACTCAAGAACGAGCTGCATACCTCAAAGAAAAAGAGCATGTCCGTAAGTGACTATACCCTAAAAATCAAAAGCATATGTGAGTCACTTGCATCTATTGGAGTGAATGTAGATGATGATGATAAGGTGGAAGTATGCCTTCATGGTTTAGGAGCTGCATATAAGCAGTTCAGAACTTCTATACAGACCAGGGAAAATATTCCAAATTTTGTTGATCTAGTATCTATGCTGATTATTGAAGAAAAGAATCTTGATGAGGATTCAAACTCCCAAGGAAAGCAATAATCAAGACCAAGGTCAACAATAGAATCATGTAGGAGGAAGAGGATAGTTTCGAGGTAGGGGGAGCCAAAGAGGTCACAGAGATTTCCAAAGAAATGATTCAAGTAAT
>CM035420.1:27839517-27862017 GCA_020310875.1 Ceratopteris richardii
GAGTGTGTGAGGTCTACTTTATAGCCTACACCTCTGAGTACCATTGAGCTATGTTTATCATGCCAGTGGGGATGTACATTTACATGATCTAATATAAATACTTACATTCATTTACTCTGTGATTCTCTGAGTCATTATCTTCAAGTCTGTCAACCTTGAAGAAGTAT
This sequence comes from Ceratopteris richardii, assembly GCA_020310875.1. Lineage (NCBI taxonomy): Eukaryota > Viridiplantae > Streptophyta > Polypodiopsida > Polypodiales > Pteridaceae > Ceratopteris > Ceratopteris richardii. The sequence continues at coordinate 27,839,685 of CM035420.1, forward strand.
ATCTCAGGATTTACTGAACCAAATCAAGTGATTCAAAGCTTGATAGATTCAGCTCAAAGCATACCACACACATAGTTTGAAGCGATTCGATTCAGCCAATTTCGAGAAATCAAGAAATTACAGTCAAAGTGCTCACAGTTGCAGTTCTTACGGTAAACGAGTAATTTTCCGGTAGAAGAACGAAGTAGATCTTGCAGAGTAATGCGAAGTTTCTATGAGAGATAGCTTACTCTATAGCTAGACATCTCTACTTTTAGTTGATTAATCTTTCCGGTGAAAAAGATATCTATATACTGTACAAAGTCTGACCGAAAAGAGGCTGTCTGAACTAGAGAAGTTTTTTCTTAAACTTTAGAAAAAGTTATGTTAGTTAAGAGAGTTCATGTGCCACTTCCTTACTTCATGTATGTGCACTTGAAGTAATTATAAACAAAATTATAGTTCATTCCGGTACAATTCCGGTACAATTACGGTGACAGTACAGTGGCAGTCTGGTGAAATTTCGGTGAAATTTTTTCCAGAAAAGTTAGAACACAGTCTTATATCAGTTTTTTCGCAAGACTCAGTCTTCGCTGCATCATCAAGGAGTAGAAACAAAGAAAAAGATCAAAGAGGGCTGGTGCAAAGCAGGATTAGCAGTACCAACTCAATCTTCTGAGTGCATCCAACCATCACTCCCAACAGTGGTATCAGAGCAAATAAGGTAATCATGGGTGATGGTTTCCCTTCCTTCATTGACAAATTGGATAGAAATAACTACCAGGCTTGGTCATTGAGAATGAAGACCTATCTACAAGGGAGAAGCTTGTATGGATACATATCAGGAGATGAGGAATTGCCCTCATTCAAGACCAGAGGACTACCTACGAAGGAAGAACATGAGAGGCTCAACCAATGGTGTGCAAAAGATGCTTTGGCAAGGTCTTATCTCTTAAACTCTATATCTGACTTTCTTTTACCTCATGTAAGGAATTGTAAGACTTCCCAAGAGACGTGGGAAATCTTGTCAAACTATTTTTCTTCCAACACAAGGGCCAGGAAGAATCAACTATGGATTGAATTCACCACTCTTAGGAAGCAATCAAAACAATCAGTTTCAGATTTTGTCACTAGGGTCAAAGACATTGCAGACCAACTGGCAAGTATTCGAGAAGAGATTGAAGAGGAACAAATAGTAAGGCAGGTAATCAATGGACTAAAGGCTGATGACAAGTGGGAGAGCTTTACCACTGCAATGTACTTATACATGGACATCCAAGCACCTGATCTAACAACTCTGATTGGACAACTCTTTACACATGAAGCAAAGCTTACAAAGAATGGAGAACAATCAAAAGGTAACAACTCCTCTGCCTTATACACTGATAAAAAGGTTAAAGATAAAGGTAAAAGTAAGAAGGTTGATGTTGAAGCTCAAGGTCAAGGACAAAGCATGGAAGCACATCAAAGAAGTGGACATAGAAGAAGAGAGAGCAAGTAGGGAGCTCCAAGAAGTGTATGTCAAATTTTCAGAAGAATCCCCTACAAAAATAGTGATTTTCATCACTAGAAACCATTGTAAATACCATTATCTATTTTTAGTAACTCCATTTTGTTCAAGCCGAGGAGTCCTCGAGCTTGAGGAGTATTAGAAGTACCATCGTACCAATTTTCATAATTTTTAGACTTCGTTTGAGCCCTCAAATAAGCCCTGGAACCTAATTTTTAACTAGGCCGGACACTAGGTCTGGACAGGGCCAAAACTAGTCAAAAAACTATAAAAAGAGCTAGAGAGCTCATTTTTGAGGCTAGCTTGTGAGAGAATAGAACTTTTGTAAGAGAACTCTTTTGCATTCTAAGCTTTCCATTGTTCCTCTCTTTGATCTTACTTTGTGCGCGTGTGTGCGTATGTGTGTGCATGTTTGTGTGCTTTCACTCACGCACTTGTGCCTTCACTTGCTCGTGGTCTTCATACCGGTCCTCACGTCTCCGCGGATTGACAAGTAAAGGAGGTGGTGCTTACGCTTGAGCTACACCAAATTTTGGCGCCGTTGCCGGGGAGAGAGCTTCGAGGACGAGCGTTGTGATGGTAAGATCGTAGATTTGCGACGTTGGAAGGTAAAAAAAACTGTCATTTCAGTTCATTTTCTGTTTTTTCCTCTTCATCTTCATCATCATCATCATCTCCACCTTCTTCCATCTTCTTCTTCACAGAAATTTCTTGTTTTTAGTGCATTTTCACCATTTTCATACCATTTTTCATGCATTATTGTGTGGGAAGGAGTTAGGAGGTGCAAGGGAGAGCAAGCACTGCATTTTTTTTATGATTTTCTGCTCATACGGAGCTCGCCATAGCCGGCGCTCAGAAATTTGAATTTCCCACCAAAAAACGCGATTCTGTGAAAATTCAAAATTTTTTGAAAAATCACGATTTTCAGTTTTCCCGCCTAAAAGTGGTTGAAAAAAATCACGATTCTGTGTTTTTCTCAAAAAAAACACGATTCTCTGCTCAAAATCGCGATTCTCACCAATCACGATTTTCAGCAAAAACACGATTTTGTGAAAAAGGCGATTCTGTGAAAACACGATTTTTTGCTCAAAATCGCGATTTTCAAAAACACGATTTTGTGCTCAACATCGCGATTTTCATGTGAAAAATACGATTTTCAAAAAACACGATTCTCTGCTCAAAATCGCGATTCTCACCAATCACGATTTTCAGCAAAAAACACGATTTTGTGAAAAACACGACTTTCTGCTCAAAATCGCGATTCTCACAAATCACGATTTTCAGCCAAAAATACGATTTTGAGAAAAACACGATTCTGTGGGACAAAATCGCGATTTTCAAGTCAAAAGCACGATTTTGAGAAAACACGAATTTTTGCTCAAAATCGCGATTTTCAATTCACGATTTTCTGCTCAAAATCGCGATTTTCATGTCAAAAACACGATTCTGAGAAAACACGATTTTCAGTCAAAAACACGATTTTGTGAATCACGATTCTCTGAGTCAAAATCGCGATTTTCAGAAACACGATTTTGTGATCAACATCGCGATTCTCTGAAACACGATTTTGTGATCAACATCGCGATTCTCTGAAACACGATTTTGTGATCAACATCGCGATTCTCTGAAACACGATTTTGTGATCAACATCGCGATTTTCAGAAACACGATTTTGTGATCAACATCGCGATTCTCTGAAACACGATTTTGTGATCAACATCGCGATTCTCTGAAACACGATTTTGTGATCAACATCGCGATTCTCTGAAACACGATTTTGTGATCAACATCGCGATTTTCAGAAACACGATTTTGTGATCAACATCGCGATTTTCAGAAACACGAGTTTGTGATCAACATCGCGATTTTCAAATCACGATTTTCTGCTCAACATCGCGATTTTCAAATCACGATTTTCTGCTCAAAATCGCGATTTTCAAAAACACGATTCTGTGCTCAACATCGCGATTTTTTTGACTTCACAGCATCGCGATTTTCAGAAAGATCACAAAATCGCGATTTTCTCCAAAGGTCCTGTTTGCCTGTTTTGACCCCCAGGAGCCTGATTTGGCATAACTTTTTCATCCAAAGTCCATTTTTTGAGCTCTATAGCTTGTTGGAAAGCTCGTTTCAAATCCTACACGATCTCAACTGTTTTTTTCAAGAATAATGCGTTGATTTTGAGATAGGATAATTTGAAGTTGACCCTCAGGTGGGACTAGGGAACCAAGGGGACTCCAAAGAATTTTGAACCATACCAAGGGGAAATTTTGGACTCCTGACTAAAGCTTATGAACCTGAGATCTGGTAGACACTTAGGCAAGGATAAACAAAGCATTAGATCTTCTGAGGCTAGTGTCAACCATACATCCAAGTCTTGGGCACAACAACTAAGTGGTCATCTTTTACTCAGATCAGACACAAGTGATTCAGAAATGTCTTTTCGTATGGAAAAACCTGCAGGTGGCTCAGGGACTGCCCATCTACAAACACCGGAAGGTCCCTATAAGACACAGTTGGAATATATTCGGACCAACCAATTAGGTGCTCGCATCTATGAGGATGGTCTGAGGCGATCAGTGGTCCAACTTAAAAATCCAGATCAATCCTTTGGACTTGAACACACGGTGGTCAAGTTCGAAGAGGGTTCATACATTGATAAGGAAGGAACCATGTATGTGGTTACCAACCAACCAGATAGGACCGATGAGTTTCATTCATGAGAATGAGATAGGAGACTAGAACAAGGAAACGTAGGACAAGGACCCCAGACTCCTAGAGGTAAGTCAGTTTTGACCCGAGTGATCACTCCGGACTGGATCCCTCAAGACAACAAAAGCATAGAACTATTTTTGAATAGAGAAACAGAGGAAGCCTTTTGGAGGTTCAAGCCAGATCAACCTAGCCAATTGGGCATAGTTATCATCTATGAATTCAAAGATCCTGAGATACCAGGCAAAGTTGTCTACCTGGATAACACATTAGAGAAAATTTTCTTGGTAACGGAACATGATAGACATGCATATACATGGAAGAATGACATGATTTTCCCCCCACCAAGATCCAATGTTTCCATGGCCTCCAAGGGGTAGGATCATCCCAGGCTCATGAAGCCCAGAGAGAAAGAACTAGAGAGAGACCTGAGGTAACTTTTGCACACACCGTGGGCAGGAATAGGTCAGGATTTGAAAATGAAAGACCTGAAAGAGAGAGACATCAAGCACATAGGCAACAAAGAGATGAACAAGATTTTCCATTGCCTAGACCCCGGGAGTACCCAAGAACCCTTAAACCCAGTCACGTGATCAAGGCAATGAAGAACTATTTCGATGGGACAGGGGATCCTTATGATCATGTGGCCGAGTACAAACAAGTGCTGAGAGCCGAACAAATTGAGGACTGGTTCACCCAGTACGAGGCATTTGGTTTGACCCTTAAAGGCACGGCCTTAGCTTGGTTTCAACCATTGAGTAGAAGCAGCTATCGCGATATAGGTCAACTGCTAGACGAATTCATTGTAGAATTTTCCAAGAGTGGTATCAGGCATAACACATCGTCCCTGATCCATAGTTTCAAGCAGACACCCCAAGAAACAGTGCGACTAGCAGGTAGAAGGTTCAGACAGTACCTAGAAAGATGCCCTGCTCCAGAGCTACCCACACCAGCCAAACAAGTGGCTTTGTTTTTAGATGGCTTATTGAGCACAAAGTTAAGATCCTATGTATACTTGAAAGATCCTAGATCCATAGAAGAGTGTGTGCGGACGTGCATAGACATAGAAGATAACTTGGGTGAGGAGTTAGGATTGGCCAAACTCTACAAAGATTCGGATAGTTCTACTAGTCATACTTCAAAGATCTCCACAGAAATAGAAGAGATAGCTGAGCAAGTTGCCAAGAAGCTGGGAGTCCAAAATAAACAAACACAGGGAGTCACTTCATTGAATCGGTGCTATACTTGCGGAGGTGACCACATGGCTAACGTATGCCCAATGCAAAACCAAAACATTAGAGAAAGGAATGCTCCATATTGCACTATTGAGAGAAAATACACAAACCACACGGCTCAAGATTGTCCCTACAATAGGCAGGCTGTTAGACAAAATTATCAGCAACCTTACCCACAAGGTAGGTATCAGAATCAATACCAACAGCCATATTACAGACCACAACAGCAATATCAGGTACCATATAGGCCACAACCTGTCTTGGTAAACCAACCACCAGCTCCAGCCAACGTGATTCCAGTCAAGTATGCTGTGGGAGAGGAAAATCCAAATAGAGCTTTGGTGCCACTAACCCCATTGATACCAGATAATGACTCTCATGCTCATAGTTCAGACTACTCCCATGAAGGTAGTCCACATGCTTATTACACAGAGTCACCTGAACATAGTGAGATTTACTCGTATCAATATGAGGCACCGCCTATGGAGCAAAATTGGGAGCCAGAATACTCCAAGGTCATGTACACAAATCCTAACCCTAGGCCCCAGTTGAGACAAATGAGACCACAAGCCCCTAGAGGATCTTGTTTCAGATGTCATGGTGACCATTTCATTCGTGACTGTCCCCACCCACCATCTCCGAGTCAAGGACAGGCTATCACAATACAGGCTTTTTGTCCTGATTGTGGCAAAGACCATCTCCCCAGAGATTGTCCAAGAAACCCCTCTAGTGCACCCAAGATTACACCCATTAATGTGGTAGGCTTAGTGGCAGATCCAAGTTCAAGTAGTAGCAATGTGGCTCCTATACAAGCTGTCACTAGAGCACAAGCCTTAAAACAGGATAAACCAGTAGAACAATCAGAGCCGAGTGAATCGGGAGAGCCTAGTAAGAGGAAAACAAGAACATGGAAGGATACCAGAGAGAAGGCCAATCGCAAGTGGAATAAAAAGTTATCGGAACTAGAAGAAAGCTTAGAAGAAGCGAAAACAAAAATAGAAGACATTGCATCTCAAAGCCCCTCGCATGCCGAAACTCCATCCACTCCACCTCATCCCACCCCACCACCCACTGTAAATAGACTGCAACCAGGGTCTGTTCTTGCAGATCCAACCCCAGAAGGCTTGGACATGATGTTCAAGGCCTACCAGGCTCGACTTCAAGAAGGGCCTACAGCGGCAAACCTAGACAAGAGTTACCCTAGAGCAGATTTAGAGATTGAACGGATGAAAATGTGCATGAAAATGGTAGAACAAGCTCAAGCCATACTTGAGACTAGTCAAAAGTTCAATCAGACAAACTCTATCAAATCGGATTTGCATTTCCAGGGCTTACTAGAACGATTAGAGCAGTTGGTAAACAAACCACAAGTTTCTCTACCTCCACAGGCTCAACCAGTTATTGAAAGAGGAAGCTCACCACCAAGGGGAGCTTATGTTCCTAATTCCACGGATGCTGGAATACCTCCTTCTATTCAACAGTACTCTCAAGAGTTCTTGCGGGAAATACAAGAGGAGAAATGGGCCAAGGAGAAGGGTAATTCCCCTCCTATTCCTGAGATTGATGAACTTCATGATCAATTTCCCCAAGACATTCCATCTATTTACGAAGATGAAGCAGAACAAGAAGACGAAAGATTAGATTTTGAATCTAATACCTTAGAAGAACTGCCTCAATTTCCAGGCCCATGGGAATCTGAATCACTCCAGATTAGAGCTCCCACAATACTAGTAAGAAATGAAGACTCAGTGGTTCCAAGGAACACGGATGTCGTGAAGAACACTAAGGTTCAGTGTCATCTCACTGTAGAAGAGTTGCTCAAAGCAAAACCTGAGTTATGGAATCATGTGAAGGATCAGGTCCCAGAACTTGAGTCCAATATGCCAAAAGTAGGCTCTAAGCAAAGGGTACCAGAGATACCTCTAGACAAAATAGGGGACATGTGTGAGGGTGAAGAAGGTAATAGTTATCTTCCAATCACCTACCAAGGTTACACAACCAAAGCAATCATAGATTCAGGTGCTGGTGTTGCTATTGCGACCACCTCCTTGTGGAAGCAATGGGGCAAGCCCACATTAAGACCAACTAGAATGAAGCTTCAAATGGCTGATGGTCATTTTGAAAGACCTCTAGGATTGCTAGAAGGGATCACTCTAACCACTTGTGGTGTAGAGTTTGAGCACACATTTGCTATATGTGACTTTGAGAAAAATAATGTCTTTGAGATGATCCTAGGAAGACCCTTCCTACGACAATTGCAAATAGTACAGGATTGGGGAACTAACTCCTTGTACTTACAGCACTTAGGGGTCACCACTAAGGTCAATTTGAAGGATTACACCTTCAGAGATGTACCACCCCTACAGTGGAATTCTATCCACAAAGCAAAAGAAGATTCCATCTCTGTGCATTCTGAAAGTTCACCTGATCCATCATGGCTGCATGAAGATACTCATTTGTGGATGTGCAAGGTTGCAAAGGAAGAGGAAAAACGTTTAAAGGCAAGAGAAGAAGGAACTTCGTTAGGAGATAGACCAGTTAGAGACCCAGCCTACACACCGATGATCTTTCCAGATGAGGAGTTTGAGCCTCATGGCTGGCCAGAAATCTTAGCCACCATGGACATTGCTGTCAATGAGGAACAGTGGACACCTCATTGTGATGAGGAGGGTTATGATATCTCAGTGTTCATGTGTCAACCCTTGCTAGAAGAATGTGACCCTAGTGATGTCATAGAAGAGGAAGAGAATGACGACGATCTAGAGTCTATTGTGATGGATAGTTGCTTTAACTCAGAGCAGCACTATTTAGAAGATATAGGAGTGTTCACCCAGAAAGAAGAAGAACCTCTCACAAGTATTAAAACAGTAAACTCAAAGGATGGAAGTGAGAGTAGTCAAAAGAAAAAGAAAAGAAAAGCAGTGAAACAAGAAAAGGAGGAATCATTGTTTGAAGTACCAGAAAACTTCAAGAAATATGAAGTTGACGACCGCAAAATTTTGGTACGAATGCCTAAGAGAGAGGCCATCATAGGAGAATCATATGATAATAAAGAAAAGACCAAGAAGATTGTAGTGACCATTGAAGAGAACGAAGAGAGATGCACATATATAGGAGATGACCTAAGTGCAAGAGAAGAAATGGAGCTCATAGCTCTATTAAGGGAATATAGGGATGTGTTTGCATGGCACTATAGAGACTTGAAAGGGGTAGATCCAAGAATTTGCTCTCATACTATCCCCATGACTGCTGATGCTAAGCCCACCAAACAGAAGCCCTACACATATAATGATACCTATGCAGCCAAAATCAAAGAAGAAATTGATAGGTTGATTGAGGCTGGATTCATCTATGAGATTGAGCATACCGAATGGGTGTCCCCCATTGTTGTGGTACCCAAGAAGAACGGGAAGTTGCGAGTGTGTATTAACCTTAAAAAAGTTAATGCCGCTACGATTAGAGATAGTTATCCACTTCCAATCACAGAACACCTATTGGAGCGTGTTGCAGGCAAGGAAGTTTATAGCTTCCTTGATGGATTTTCAGGTTACAATCAAGTAGCCATTGCCCCAGAAGATCAACACAAAACAGCTTTTGCTACAGAGTGGGGAATCTTTGCATTTCGGGTGATGCCATTTGGGCTCACCAATGCACCTGCAACATTCCAAAGGCTCATGTGTCATGTCTTCAAAGAGTTCTTGCGAAAGAGCTTAGAAGTGTATGTGGATGATTTATGTGCTCATTCCCAAGAAAGAAGGGTTCACATCCCTGAACTCAGACAAATCTTCAACAAGTGTAGAGAATATCGAGTGTGTCTGAACCCAGAAAAGTGTGTGTTCATGGTGCGTCAAGGTAAAATCCTCGGTCATATTGTTTCTAAGAATGGAATCTCAACGGATGAAGATAAGGTACGAGCCATAGCGGAGCTGCCAAGGCCAAGGAATGTTAAAGAGGTACAAGCCTTTATGGGCCATTGTGGATATTACCGTAGGTTTATCCACATGTACGCGATCATAGCTAGACCCCTTTATGCCTTGTTGTCTAATTTTGAGTGGAACGACGAATGCGAGAATTCTTTCAATGAACTGAAGAAACGTTTGTGCACAGCACCAATACTGACCACTCCTGATTGGAATAAACCATTCCATGTCCATGTGGATGCATCCAATCATGCCATAGGATGTGTGCTGGCACAACCCACAGGTGAAGGGAATTTAGATTTGCCCATAGCATATGCTAGTAGACAACTAAACCCAGCCGAAAGAAATTATACCACAACCGAGCGAGAAGGGTTACGCATGGTATATGCTGTAAAGAAGTTTAGACACTATTTATTGGCCAACAAGTTCAAGTTCTTCACTGATCATCAAGCTTTGTTATATTTGGTCAATAAACCTTGCAATACTGGACGCTTAGTAAGATGGTTCCTCTTACTAATGGAGTATGACTTTGAAGTTGTTGTCAGGAAAGGTAGAACCCACCTTCGGGCAGATCACCTTTCTCGCATTACTTCAGGAGAGTCACCACAAGGAGTGTCTGATGAACTACCTGATGCTTATCTGTTCAATTTGGAAGTTGTTCCTAAATGGGCAAATAAGTTGGTACCAGTTCTAACCTTCGGCCCTGCAAATAAGAATGTGAAAACATCACAAGAAGAAATTGTAAAATCACAAAAATATCACATATTGGCAGGAAGCATGTACAAACAAGATACTGAGGGTGTATTAGCTTGTTGTGTCGAGGATGATGAACATAGTAGTTGGTTGCAGCAAGCTCATGAGGGATTGCTAGGAAATCACTATTCTAAACAACGAACATTGCAGAATTTGAAACGTTTAGGAGTGTATTGGCCTAGCATGGACAAAGAAATACATGAGTGGATCAAGAATTGTCCAATGTGTAGAGAGAAACCACCAGTGGAGCATGCGACCCTTTATCAAGTATCATTAATTCCAGATTGGAGTACTCCATTGGTAGAGTTTATGAGATCGGGAAGATTACCCAAAGAGGCCAGTCTAGCAAGAAGACGAAATATGGAGCAAGAGGCTCAAGGCTATGCCTTAGTAGGAGAAAACCTATACCGAAGAGGTAAAGATGGTTACTTAAGACTGTGCGTTCATGAATCAGACTATTTAAGGGTCTTAGAGACTGCACACAGTGGTGTTGCAGGTGGACATTTTGGCCCTGACCGAGTGATTAAAACCATTCTATTCTCAGGACTTTGGTGGCCCACTCTTCATATGGATGCACATACCTATGTGAAGAAATGTGACACATGCCAACGTGCACAATATCCAGTGAGAAAAGACGAGATGCCCTTGAGGCCAATGATGGGAGGACGTGCATTTTCGAAGTGGGGCATAGACTTCATAGGTCCTATTAACCCCCCAGCTAGAAACTCCCATGCAGAATACATCATTGTAGCCACAGATTACCTTACAAAGTGGGTAGAAGTCAAAGCCACAACAAAGAATGATGCTCAGACTACGGCTAAGTTCTTATTCGAGAATGTGTTCACGAGATATGGACTACCAATAGAGTTGGTGAGCGATAGAGGCACACACTTCTTGAATGAAGTCATTGAAAATCTTCTCCAAGAATTCTTGGTGATACATAAGAAATCCGCCCCCTATCATCCACAAGCCAACGGACAAGCCGAGAGTACCAATAAGATCCTCTGTAACGTATTGACAAAATTGGTAAATAATAAACGCTCTGATTGGGACAAACAACTTCATCATGCTGTTTGGGCTTATCGAGTTGCCTACAAAACGGTACTCAACGCCACCCCATTTCAGATGGTCTTCGGACAGAACGCTGTGCTACCATTAGATTTCTTAATCCCTGCCTTAAAAGTAGCACAAGAGTATGAGTGGAATGGGCATGAATTGTCCTCTAGGATCTTTGATCTCGAACGCTTGGGTGAAACGAGGCTACGAGCGGCAGCAGGCATCTACGCTGCAAAGAAGAGGCAAAAGGCATACTTTGATGCACACATCAAGAATAAGGGATTGAAAGAGGGAGATCTAGTGTTGGTATACACACTAAAACAACATGCCCGTAAGTTGGAAAAAAGAGGTTATGGACCCATGATCATTAATAGAATTTCCACTAGTGGTGCAGTTCAGTTGGCCACTCTAGAAGGAGATATCTTGCCAAACTATATTAGTGGCTGTAGAGTCAAGCTATATAAAGAACCTCTTACTGAGGATATGCTAATGAGACTCAACACTGCGAAGAAGCGAAAAGAAGAAGAGTTAAGAGTGAGAGAAGAAGCACAGGAAGAGGCCAGAGAGCGTATTAGGCAAAATAAGTTAAGGCGATTAGGCCTAGATGTCAACTCAAAAGCCCCAAAATATCACATGGATATGTGTCAAAAGTCAGGCATTGCGACTTCTCAGGTCATTGACCGAAGACCCTTTGTGACCATAGAGATAGGACAAGGGAAGGGTGCAAGGACGGTGAAAGCATTGATTGACTCAGGTGCAGCAAGTAGTGCAGTTAAACTTTCCTACTGCCAAGACTTGGGGTTGAACATCAATCCCATAGAAGCTTATCTCATAGGATTGGGAGGTGTGGAAACCCCTTGTTTGGGCGAGGTGGAACTTCCCATCTACCTTCAAGATGTTCCAATGAAAGTCAAAGCGCTAGTATGTCAAGATGAGAACCTTACAGAACCACTAGTCTTGGGTCAAGATTGGATCTATGACCATGCAGTTAACTTAAACCTAAGAAGTCAAATTCTTCAAGTTTGGGTACATGAACAATGCATTACATTAGAATTAGAGAACTGCATGCTCCTAGATCATGGCACCACACACTCTCTTAGTTCTTCCAAGACTAATCATATGAAAGAAGATGTTGTATGTGTCAAAAGCTCTATGATGCAGAAGGAGTCAGTCGTGGAAGACCAGGTTCGAAGGCGGGTGGATCTTTCTTCTTCTCCAAAGACTCAAGTAGCCACAGTAGTGAGCCCACCACACAAGCAAACACCACCGTTCACGACAACTGCTACATCAAATAGAAAGACACCATTCGGTAAAAAAGCGGTTCCGGGCATGAAGCAGATCTGGGTACGCAAAGGAGAGCAACCACCAGCCTTACCCCCACAAATCCCATCCATGCACACTAACCAAGCCAGAAGACGAAGGAAGCAGCTCAGACAAGCTCCGTCACAAGATATCCAACAAGTTTGGGTGCCTAAGAAGTTAGCTGCAGCTCAACAAGGGCAATTACAGATGTGGGTACCTAAGAAGATCCTACACCCACAACAACCTTTGTTCTCCCACATGCAAAAGGTTTCAACAAAGAGGCCAAAAAGAGAAAAGGGTAAGAACCACGTACAGAGACCAAAGGAAGATCAAATCAGCTCTTCAACATTAGTAGGAAGACATGCAAAAAGGATATGGGTTTGGAAGCCAAAAGTGCAAGTAGCCTCCACCGAACCAAAGCATCAACCACACTGGATACCACAGTTCAGAAAGCATCCAAAGAGAAAGACGCCTGAAGTGACCTCTACAGTGCCAAATGATGTTCTAAAATGGACTCCAATAAGGAGGATTACATCAGTTCGAGACTCAATGGATACCTCCACTAAGGCCGGCATCAACCTCCACAAATAACATCGAAAGCCTCGAACGAGCAACAACCATGTGCTCCTTGCACAACCCTGTCTTTTGCACCATTCAGGTCATGCATTTCCAAAGTATGCATTAATATAGGGCCACATTACACGGCCGTGCATAGACACACTTGAGAATCCCATGCACAAGAGCACAGTGACATATGTCGAACATTTCTATTGATACTAACTTTTGTGTTCTTGTTTTGTGATATCCTGTTCCTCAAAAAAAAAAAAAAAAAAAAAAAAGAGAGAAGTGGGAGAGAGCTTGTTCCCAGTGTGTCTCGGCCAGCAGTGAGATTATTGCTGCCTTATCTGGTAGAGGACAAGCATTTGGCATGAACATGGCATCTACAGCTATGATTTTCTCTTACCATGGTAGGAATGAAGAGCTTGAAGGTCCGCAACTTGCGTGATGCTTAACTACTTCATGTACTAGAGCATCCAAGGAGATATCTGCAAAAGGTAGTTCTGGAGGAGAAGACTCCTGCATATGGTGAGCTAAAGAGTATATGTGAAACACAGCTTGGTGTAGTTACCCGATGTTGCTTGCCAAGGAATATAAAGCAATTCAATTCTCAGTATTTCCTGAACCAGTATGGAACAGTAGCACTGGTGAATGGTCTATGTCAATCAGCATGGTAATCTCTTAGAAACCGGCACGTGTCCAATATTCCTCTGAGTGTCAATATAGGGAAGTGAACGTGCATGAGCCCAAGCTCAGAAATGCACATTGTTAGTGACAAATGTTGCTTTGAAAAGAGGAGAGGGGATCCACCACTCAAAAGATCTCATCAGTGGACAATCAACATGGACATTCATCAACAAGGTTCCATCCCAAAGGCCGAGTGTACAACACGAAGAGGCAAACATCCATCAACCTTCGCCATGGTAAGTATCTTTACTCTGGAAACACCATAACCATGATAGTTTAGGAAACCTCTTCGTCAGCATACCCTTGAGCACTTAGCTCAAGACCCGCAATTTTTGCACCATACTTCTTCCAATGCATTTTCCAAGTAAGCATGCGTAGGGCTACATTACAAGAGCGTGCACAAGGCACATACTTTTTTCAACCCATGCACGAACACACTTACCCATCACTCAATATGGGTTATGAGTACTTGGCTTGACTACTATGAAGATCAACTTTGGAAGATCTAGAAAACATCAACGGAGACTCACAACGACACAGTCATGCTGGAATACAAGGCAGAAGCACATACCAAGAGACTACAACCTGCAAAGACTCACAAGTGATAGATGAAGAACGTCGGACGACTTGTGTTCATACAGAAGGGACACTCCCTCTCAAGGCACTACTTGGAACAATCACTACAACAAGGGTCTGTCAGGGACGACAGACTCGAGAGGGGGGGGAGTGTTGAAGCTCAAGGTCAAGGACAAAGCATGGAAGCACATCAAAGAAGTGGACATAGAAGAAGAGAGAGCAAGTAGGGAGCTCCAAGAAGTGTATGTCAAATTTTCAGAAGAATCCCCTACAAAAATAGTGATTTTCATCACTAGAAACCATTGTAAATACCATTATCTATTTTTAGTAACTCCATTTTGTTCAAGCCGAGGAGTCCTCGAGCTTGAGGAGTATTAGAAGTACCATCGTACCAATTTTCATAATTTTTAGACTTCGTTTGAGCCCTCAAATAAGCCCTGGAACCTAATTCTTAACTAGGCCGGACACTAGGTCTGGACAGGGCCAAAACTAGTCAAAAAACTATAAAAAGAGCTAGAGAGCTCATTTTTGAGGCTAGCTTGTGAGAGAATAGAACTTTTGTAAGAGAACTCTTTTGCATTCTAAGCTTTCCATTGTTCCTCTCTTTGATCTTACTTTGTGCGCGTGTGTGCGTATGTGTGTGCATGTTTGTGTGCTTTCACTCACGCACTTGTGCCTTCACTTGCTCGTGGTCTTCATACCGGTCCTCACGTCTCCGCGGATTGACAAGTAAAGGAGGTGGTGCTTACGCTTGAGCTACAGTTGATGAAGAAGGCTCTACCTCCCAAGCAAACTATGCAGGGAGAGGTAGATCTTCAAGAGGTAGAGGTAGAGGAAGTAAGCAAGGTAGGGGGAGACCCTACAACCATTCTCCATGCAATATCTGTGGCTTGTCTAACCATACTACAGATGAATGCTACAAAAACTACAAGAACCAAAGAGGAAGAGGTCACCAAAGAGGAGGATACTCTCAAGGCAGAGGCAGATTCAACCAATCTCAAGGCTACCATGGCTACAACAATAATTATAACAACAACTACAATCACAATAGCAACTATCAAGGTGGATACAGAAATAGGAAAGACTACAACAATTATGCAGAGGAGCAAGATGATTCCCTGTTGATCATGAACATGACATCTAAGTCAGGTATCAATGATGATCACTTATTCTATATTGATTCAGGTTGCTCTAACCATGTAGCTGGAAATGTTGCCTTACTTTCTGATTTGGAAGAACCTAAAGGCAAGCACCAAGTGCAGACAGGTGATGACACTAAGCATTCAGTTGTTAAAGTAGGCAATGTCAAAACAAGTGATGGTAATCAGAATTTATTAAGCAGAGTGTTGTATGTTCCAACAATCACCAAGAATCTGATGAGTGTAGGTCAGATTGTGGAAAAAGGTCTACAGGTCAGGTTCACTCAACATGGTGCATATGTGGAGGATCCAAGACATGGATTTAGAAGGATAGCCAAGGGAGAAAAATCAGGTAGATTGTTTACCTTTGAACTTGAAGACACTAAGAGTATTGCTTTGTACAACTATAAGGACCAAACCCTATCGGAATTGGAAATTTGGCACAAGAGGTTAGGTCACATTGGTGAAAGGACCTTAAAGCAAATATGCAGGGATCAATGTGTGCTTGGGATACCTAATATATCCAAGCAACACATGATATACAAGTGTGGAGCTTGTCAATTTGGTAAGTCACACAGATTGCCTTATAACAAGAAAGGTTTTATGCATGAAGATTATCTGGAATTAGTGCATACAGATGTTTGGGGACCTAGCAAGGAGCCATCCATATCTGGATCAAGGTACTATGTGTCCTTCATTGATGACTATAGCAGGTGGACTGTCTTATACTACATGAAACATAAAAATGAAGTGTTTAATTGTTTCAAAAAGTATCTTGCACTGGTTGAAAATCAAACAGGAAGAA
Organism: Ceratopteris richardii; assembly: GCA_020310875.1. NCBI lineage: Eukaryota > Viridiplantae > Streptophyta > Polypodiopsida > Polypodiales > Pteridaceae > Ceratopteris > Ceratopteris richardii. The sequence continues at coordinate 27,855,917 of CM035420.1, forward strand.
ACTTGAAGAAGCTAAGGTCAGATGGAGGAGGAGAATACTTCTCAAATGAGTTTGAAGACTTCTTGCAGGAAAGAGGCATCAAAAGGGAGATTACTACAAGGTACTCACCTGAACAAAATGGGGTAGCTGAAAGGAGAAATAGACTCATTGTAGAAACAGCGAGGTCTATGCTTAATGAAAAGAAGTTGCCAAATTATCTTTGGGCAGAGAGTGTATCTACTGCCACCTATCTCATTAACAGGTTGCCATCAAAGACACTTGATGGAATGACACCCTATGAGGCTTGGCATGGTAAGAGACCATCTCTGGATCATTGCAAAATTTTTGGATGTGTTGCATATGTGCATATTCCCTCACAAGTAAGAGGAAAGCTAGATCCTAAAGCTGAAAAGTGTATCTTCATTGGTTATGATTTGAATCAGAAGGGGTACAGATTCTACAACCCCTCAAACAAAGGTTTCAAGGTAAGCAGAGATGTTATCTTTGATGAGAATGACTCATGGTATGAGAATGAGTGCAGGAAGGTTAGTCTACCTTATGACATGGAAGAAGACTTCCCAAAGCCTACCAAGGAGGAACCAGTCCAGAAAGAGGACACAAGCTCAGATGATGATGTTACAATAGATCTTGAGGAGTTCAAGGCTTGGAAATCCAAAGGAAAGATGAAGATGAAGAAGCTAGAGAATATACCAGAATCCTCAACTCAAGCAATGAGGAGATCTCAGAGAGAAAAGAAAAAACCTATTAGGTATGGGTATGATACTTCACTTGTAACCAAGCACTCTGTATATCTTGCAAAGGATCTCTTGAGTGAAGAACCAGATTCATTTGAAGAAGCAATTACTAAACCAGAATGGAAGGAAGCAATGGATGAAGAAATGGAGGCTCTCAAAGAAAGTGACACTTGGGAATTGGTACCCAAGAAAGAATCCATGAAGGTGATAGGATCCAGATGGATCTACAAACTCAAGAGGAACTCAGATGGTACAATAAACAGGTATAAAGCTAGGTTGGTAGCCAAGGGTTTTGCACAAACCCAAGGCATTGATTATGAGGAGACATTTTCTCCGGTGGCTAAGATGCCAACTATCAGAGTTATGATGAGTGTAGCTGCATCCAAGAACTGGAACATGTACCAATTGGATGTGAAGAATGCATTCTTGAATGGATGGATATCTGAAGAAGTCTACATGTCACAACCACCTGGCTATGAAGAACCTAATAAGGTAAATCATGTTTGTAAGTTGAAGAAGGCTCTGTATGGTTTAAAGCAGGCACCTAGAGCATGGAATTACAGGTTGACAACATATCTCCAAGATCAAGGATTTGTGATGAGTAAAGCTGACACTTCTCTGTTCATAAAGAGGAGTAGTACAGAAGTAATATATTTATGTGTCTATGTTGATGACATCATTATTAGAGGAAATGATGTTCAGGGAATTAGACATATCAAAGGACAGATGATGAAGGAATTCAAGATCAATGATCTTGGATTATTGAAATACTTCCTAGGACTTGAATTGGTCTACACAAATTCAGGTATCTTTATTACTCAGAAGAAGTACATTCAGGACATGGTCAAGAAATTTAATTTGCAGGAAGCTAAAGTCTCAAACATTCCTATGGAGGTCAACCACAAACTCAGTGCACATGAAGGAGAAGAACTCAAAGATATTACAGGTTATCAAAGTTTGGTAGGTAGTCTAAATTATGCTACCTTAACCAGGATTGATATATCATATGGTGTTAGTGTACTTAGCCAATTTATGCATAAACCAAGAGTACCTCATTTAGAGGCAACAAAGAAGATAGTAAAGTACCTAAAGGGAACACAAAATCATGGTTTGTATTTTCCATATACATCAGACATTGATATTAAAGTGTATTCAGATGCAGATTGGGCAGGTTGCAAGGATGATAGGAGGAGCACATCAGGATACATATGTTTTGCAGGTGATAAACCAATTTCTTGGTCAGCCAAGAAACAACCTACAGTAGCTTTGTCATCTACTGAAGCAGAGTATAGAGGGCTAGCAAATGCCACTCAAGAAGCTATCTGGTTGAAGCTGTTGTATACAGAGTTAGGCTTATATACTAGACCACCAATCATATTTGGGGATAACACAAGTTCTCTTCACCTAGCAGCTAATCCAATATATCATGCCAGAACAAAACACATAGAGGTTCACTACCACTATGTGAGGGAGAAGTTACTTAGCAAAGAAATTCAATTATCATATGTGTCTACTAATATACAATGTGCAGATTTGCTTACTAAAGCTCTGGATGGAAGCAAGCTATGCAGATTTAAATCCATGATTGGATTGCAGGAAATAATTGAAGACTAGAGATGAAAACTTGAGCCAAAGTGTTTGGCTTGAGGGGGAGCTGTTGGTGCAACACAAGCCTTCACATTTGGCTTGGATATCTACGTTGAAGACTATACATGACGCGAAGACCATAGGAACTTATGCCTATGATTTCTTACCAGTTTATCTATTGTAAAAATATAAATGACCTGGCGCATCATTATGCAATCACGCCGAATTGATTGGAAGTCGTGAAAAGGCGGTTGATTGATCGAGAGAATATCTCAATCACCTTTTTTTAGGTGAAAGATTTCAGGAGATTGATTTGAATTCTAATTCAAGTCATCACTCAATTCCTATAAAAGCTACGAGGAAAAATGTCGCGGGTGGCTCTCCAATAACCCCGAAGCATTACTGTATCAATCATTGAGTGTGTGAGGTCTACTTTATAGCCTACACCTCTGAGTACCATTGAGCTATGTTTATCATGCCAGTGGGGATGTACATTTACATGATCTAATATAAATACTTACATTCATTTACTCTGTGATTCTCTGAGTCATTATCTTCAAGTCTGTCAACCTTGAAGAAGTATATCTCAGGATTTACTGAACCAAATCAAGTGATTCAAAGCTTGATAGATTCAGCTCAAAGCATACCACACACATAGTTTGAAGCAATTTGATTCAGCCAATTTCGAGAAATCAAGAAATTACAGTCAAAGTGCTCACAGTTGCAGTTCTTACGGTAAACGAGTAATTTTCCGGTAGAAGAACGAAGTAGATCTTGCAGAGTAATGCGAAGTTTCTTATGAGAGATAGCTTACTCTATAGCTAGACATCTCTACTTTTAGTTGATTAATCTTTCCGGTGAAAAAGATATCTATATACTGTACAAAGTCTGACCGAAAAGAGGCTGTCTGAACTAGAGAAGTTTTTTCTTAAACTTCAGAAAAAGTTCTGTTAGTTAAGAGAGTTCATGTGTCACTTCCTTACTTCATGTATGTGCACTTGAAGTAATTATAAACAAAATTATAGTTCATTCCGGTACAATTACGGTGACAGTACAGTGGCAGTCTGGTGAAATTTCGGTGAAATTTTTTTCCAGAAAAGTTAAAACACAGTCTTATATCAGTTTTTTCGCAAGACTCAGTCTTCGCTGCATCATCAAGGAGTAGAAACAAAGAAAAAGATCAAAGAGGGCTGGTGCAAAGCAGGATTAGCAGTACCAACTCAATCTTCTGAGTGCATCCAACCATCACTCCCAACAACATACACATACACATAGATAGACACACATACGCACACATATACACACTAGTTTACATACACACATACACATGCATACACACACACACATATATACACACATAGACACATGCATACACACATAGACACACACACATAGACACACACACATACACATACACACACATATACACACACACACAAATAGACACATACACACGCACACACACACATCGGCACACATTTACACACACACACATACACATGCATACAAACACATATATATATATAGATACACATGTATATACACACACATACACACATAGACACACACACATACATAGATAGACACACACACACATACACACACATACACACACATACACACACATACACACACATACACATACACACATACACATACACACATACACATACACACATACACATACACACATACACATACACACATACACATACACACATATATATGCATACACACACACACGTAATGAGACATACACACATACACATACAATTATACAAATGCATACATACATGCTTACATGCATACACACACATACACATACACATACACATACACATACACATACACATACACATACACATACACATACACATACACATACACATACACATACACATACACATACACATACACATACACATACACATACACATACACATACACATACACATACACATACACATACACATACACATACACATACACATACACATACACATACACATACACATACACATACACATACACATACACATACACATACACATACACATACACATACACATACACATACACATACACATACACATACACATACACATACACATACACATACACATACACATACACATACACATACACATACACATACACATACACATACACATACACATACACATACACATACACATACACATACACATACACATACACATACACATACACATACACATACACATACACATACACATACACATACACATACACATACACATACACATACACATACACATACACATACACATACACATACACATACACATACACATACACATACACATACACATGCACACATATATATGCATACACACACACGTAGAAAGACATACACATACATGCATACATAATGCATATGCATATGCATACACACATACTTACATGCATACACACACATACACACGCGCATACACACATACACATACACACACATACACACATACACACACATATATGCATACACACACATATATACACACACACACATATATGCACACACACACATATAGAGACATACACACACATACACATACATGCATACATATGCCTACATAATGCATATTCATATGCATACATAATGCATATGCATATGCATACATAATGCATATGCATACATAATGCATATGCATACATAATGCATATGCATACATAATGCATATGCATACATAATGCATATGCATATGCATACATAATGCATATGCATACATAATGCATATGCATATGCATACATATGCATATGCATTGCATATGCATACATAATGCATATGCATACATAATGCATATGCATACATAATGCATATGCATATGCATACATAATGCATATGCATATGCATACATAATGCATATGCATATGCATACATAATGCATATGCATACATAATGCATATGCATACATAATGCATATGCATACATAATGCATATGCATATGCATACAGAATGCATATGCATATGCATACATAATGCATATGCATATGCATACATAATGCATATGCATTATAATGCATATGCATACATAATGCATATGCATTATAATGCATATGCATACATAATGCATATGCATATGCATACATAATGCATATGCATATGCATACATAATGCATATGCATACATAATGCATATGCATATGCATACATAATGCATATGTATATGCATACATAATGCATATGCATATGCATATGCATACATACATACTTACATGCATACACACACATAATGCACATGCATATGCATAGATACATGCATACACATACATACATAGACACACACACATAGACACAAATATACACACAGATTTACACACATACACATGCATACACACACATGCACACATAGACACACACACACACACATACACACATATACACACACATACACACATAGACACATAAACACATAATGCAGATGCATATGCATACATACATACTTAAATGCATACACACACATACACACATGCATACGTATGCATACATTATGCACATGCATATGCATACATACATGCATACACATACACACATACACACATAGACACATACACACACATAGACACATACACACACATAAACACATACACACTCATAGACACACACACACACACACACATCCAGACACATTTACACACACACATACACATGCACACATACACACATATATATATATATAGATACACATGTATATACACATGTATATACACACATAGATACACACACATACACACAAAGAC
>CM035420.1:27867017-27922017 GCA_020310875.1 Ceratopteris richardii
CCTTTCTTAATGTGGAATTACTACCTTTATACTCAGCTCAAAAGCAGTCAACCTTCAAAATGACCTATCAAAATATATAAAAACAAAAACCCATTATTAGGTGCTTAAAAAAAAAACTAATTCTATCATAAAAAATATAAACTTTTTTCTACCTGTTTGAATGTAAGAAATGAAACTTTGTAGATACCAACAACAGTTCCCATGTAACCAAGTTCTCCATCTATAAGGTTCGTGTCTTTTGAGCTAGCACGTGATAGTTGCTTGAAGGAAGCAGCAATATTAGAATCCTATGTTTTACGTAAAGAATCAATGGCTTTGATTCTAATATGATGTCCAAAAGCCCACACATTAGTGAACATTTGAGTCTGCAAAAGAAATTAAATTAGTAAATAGAAACTAATATTCATATATGAAAAAAACAAAATATTATTAAAATAAAATTACCTTTCGTTCACAACCTATCATTAACTCTCTCTGTTCATATGAGATTTCTTCATTATTTGTGTTGGGACATTACAAACGACTATATAGACAATCCGTGAAAGAAGATATATTTGTAATCTCATTATTATGGAGACTACGTCTATATCTTTTTTTTCTTCACCTTTTACTTCGAAGATTTTGAAGTTCCTATTCATACTCGCTAAGGAATGCTTGCATGCATTTGCTATTATATGCTACAAACGTAGAAACATCATTTTTGCCTTGAAATGTAAATAAAAATGGAACTCCCTTACCTGATAATACCTCATCTATTATTTTTGAAGAAGACTTGTTGGTCCATGCACGTGGAGCTTCTTCATGAACTCTTTCAAGGTACTCACTAACGTAATACATGGACTCTTCAAGCATCCAACCCTCTGCCATGGATCCTTCTGGTTTCGCTCTTTGTCGCACATAACCTTTTAATATTCCCATAAATCGATCGACCCAAAACATCCATCGAGTGTTGACAAAACCTACAATCTCTATTTCATCTACAAGATGGACTAATAAATGAACTTGAACATCAAAAAATGAAGTAGGAAGCTCTTTCTCCATCAAACATAGTAGCTCTTTGCATTCATGTTTTTTTTGTGGGATGAAGTTTGTGTCAATCTCTTTTGATGTAATCCACCTATACATATCATTAAAAAAAATTATAAAGAAGTTAAGTAAAAAATAAAAGATTTCCAATATTCATACATTATAAAAGTATCATAATCACCTTATAAGTTATCCAAGGTGATAGATCACATCTTGTACTCCTTTTGTTGAACATCCATCTATAACCAAAGGTAAAATATGTTTCAAAAAGTTATGCCGGTCATGGGTCTTTAACCCAGATAAGCTCTTATCATCCATAGTAAACATGTTTTGGAAACATGCTCCATATCCTTTAGGAATCCTAATCAATTGAATCCTATTGTTGATAGTATGTATCTTTTTTGTTGTAAGTACCCAAGGAGCAGGTGCATAAGTCTTTTCCTATCGATGTCTATAAAACACTGGCCATAATTTTGGTTTTGACTTTTGATCCTTCAAATCATTCCTTGATGCTATGGTATCTTTTAGTCCAAGAAGATGTTGCCATAGTGAATAACCAATATTCTTGAATATATGCATAGGATCAAGAAGATGACGTACTTTTAACTCTTTCCAATTCTCCAAAGAATACCATATTGATATGTTCTCTACGAGTGCCAATTTTCCTTTACCTCTCTTCACATACTCATTATCTGCATCATCACTGAAATTTTCGATTCTAGATCTATCAGGGAAGAGTCATCGATGTCGAAGATAAATATTTTTGTTGAGATTCTTACTATAGATTGATCTCGACCAATCACCATAATATGGATAAGCTTTATAACCCTTAGTAGATATTGCTGCATCATGAAAATGATAAAATATAATTAGATTAAATCACATTTATTTATAAGCATATTGAATAAAAAAATTACATCAATACTTGAACAAACACCATATCCAAGAAAATCGTGAATAGTCCAAGCCACAATACCATGAATCGTAATATTTCTTTCATTGATGCTTTTTGATACATCAATGACATTAATACCTCTCCATAACTCTTGGAAATTGTCAATGAGAGGAGCAAGATATATATTCATATCTTTAACTTTCCTTTTGCCTGGGATTAAAATTGAAAGCATTAAATGTTCCTTTTTAATTCTAAGATATGGTGGAAGATTGTAGTTTATGACTACCACTTGCCATGTTGACCATTTATTGGATTTCATGGAAAATGGATTAAACCCATCTAATGCAACTCTTAACTTTAGATTCTATGGATTTTGTGCAAATTTAGGCCATGTAGAATCAATATGCTAGAAAGCAACACTATCATGAGGAATTCTGATTATTCCATCATTACTTTTATGATCATGTCCCCATGTCAAAAGCTTTGATAATTTGGGGCTTTGAAACATATGTCTAATCCGTGGAGCCAATGGAAAAATGTCTCAATACCTTTTTTGGGATTTTACCTTCTTCATCCTTATATCGAGGAGATTGACATTTGGGACATGTCAAAGAGTCCGCATATTCACCTCTATATAAAATACAATCGTTAGGACATGCATGTATACATTGATAATCTATACCAAGATTGTTGATTATCTTCTTCATTTCATCATGTGAGGTAGGAAGAATATTCTGACTTGGTAAAAACTTTTCAGATAATAACCTCTAAGTTCATAAAAAAAAGATATGTTAAAAAAAATACATAACTAAGTACACACACACACACACACACACACATATATATATATGCATATAATTTTATACATGTGTATGCTTATGTATATGTGTATGTGGATGTGTATATGCATGTGCATGCATATACATATGTGTATGTGTATATGTATATATGTATGTATATGTGTTTCATAGGTGTATATGTATGTATATATACGTATGCATATGTGTATGCATATATGTATATGTATGTGTGTATACATGTGTTATGTATGTATGTATGTATGTTTATATATGCATGAATGTGTATGTATGTATGTATGCATGTGTAGCTGTGTATATTTGATTTTTTTCTTAATTTTTTTTTGTATATTGTGGTTTGCAAATTTTCATATCTAGACCATTGAATCGTCTAGTTGTCTCCCATTTTATCATCAATCTATTAATTTTCTTGCTAAGTTGTTTACAAATATAAAGTATCAGTTAGTTATGGAGGTATTAAGTCATTAGTAAATTGGGACGATCAAATTTATCGCAAATATTTTGAAAGATGCATGAATAGTTTTAAGGGATGGGCAGACAAAAAGTGTCCATTCAATGCAAGTTCTTGTTCTTACCTTATCTAAAGTAAGAATAAAAACTTGCATTGAATGGATGCTTTTTTTTCGTCCATCCTTTAAAATCATTTTTCCATCCTTCAAAATCTTCTAGATAAATTTGGTCCTCCCATTTTACTAATGACTTAATACCTTCATAGCTAACTGTTACTTAATATTTGTATGCAAAAAAGTTAGCAGCACAGGTATTAGGTCGACTAAAATAGGAGAAACATATGTGGCAAGAAGATTCTAAAGGTTGGGTGGACAATTCTAAAGGCTAGATGGACAAAACATCTTCATTGGATACAGGTGTGTATAATTTGACCTTACTCTCATAACATGTGTTTGTGTGTATATGTGTGTGTATGTTTATATGTGTGTATATAGTCATGTATATTATGTGTATGTTTATATATGCATATATATATATATATATATATATATATATATATATATATATATATATATATATATATATATATTTATGTGTATATATATATAAATAGATAGAAAATTGAAAATTATACCTTAATAGTGTCGAAATAGATACATTACTCCATCCAAAACGATTTTGAAGATTGAGAATAAGTAAGCTCGCACTTAGTCATGTCAAACGACTTCCTTCATATACAAGCTTTAGACATTCCTCTCGAAGATATTTCTCATTTTCAAAAATATTAATGCTCTCACTATCATTTTGATACCAATCCTCAATAAAATCTGCCATGCCATCATCTTCATCATTGTCGCACAAATCTTGTACTTTATCTTCTTTTGAATATAGATCTTTCAACCTTGCATATTCCACAGGACGGCTTTTGTGTAGCCTCCTCATAGAAGCTTTTGATAAATGAGGTCTTACTGGAAATTATGAATGGTGTGGAGGAATATCATCAACATCATACGTTGGAATCTACACACATGAATAAAATTCATTAGTATTCCATAAATGAATAAAAAGTAAACTTTAAACATAAAATTAAATATATAAGTTATTAAATATGGATAGAAAATTTTCATTCTCTCTAGCTAAAAGGTGCTCTTGGAGGTCTACGCCATCCATAATTCACTAATAGTTCATCACCAACATGTAATGTAGTAATAGCATTGACATATATGTATCTTGATACATCTCTACTCATGTATGGTGATTCATAACTATTTTCATGCTCCTCAAATGTGCAATTAATCCTTGAACTATTATGTAACCCTCGACTACTATTTATTAAACTTGCTATATTTCCATGTGTGTAAGGTCTTCCATCAATATATAATCTTTCATTTTCTGCATGTGACCTTCTACTAGTAAGGTATGTTGCATTCAAGCATATTCCATAAGTAATCATGCGTTGAACGTAACATGCAAGTCGATGCCAATCTCCCCATCCATATATAGGACCACAAAATGACATAAGAGTGACTTCAGAGGTCGGAGGCACACCAAATCCTCTACAATAAAGAGACCATGGCCAACATTAGTAATAGTGGATGGAGTAATCATATAGTGATTACCCCAAAAGTTGAAAACCTCTACATCTAAAGGAAGTGGTCCTCTGTTCCATCCTCCATATCTTCTTCTATCATATGTTTGTACAAGAGAACGATCACGAGCTGGGAATGGATAATCTCTAGCTATTTCATCCTCTAAACCAAGAGGTAGAGGATTTCTAGAAACCTTTGCTTGTAATTGATGAGCAACAAGTCATGACGTGTACGAGGTATATTAACATTATGAGAAAAATTATCATCATCATCATCATCATCGAGCAAGTATTCCTGTATATCAATAGTAATTTGATTTTGTATATGGTTTTTAAATAAAATAATGACATTAATTTATAGGAAAAATACATACCCAAGCACTATCACGTTGACCACGTGATGGTGCACGCTCAAAAGTAACATACTCTACCTCATGTTCAATACATTCCAATCGTGGTCTTGGATACGTGCCATAACAAGATTTACACCAACATATAATATGCTCTTGATAGTAAAATTCATCATAATTCCTATCGGAGGACACATGTGAAGTCGTTGCATGGGTAGGAGGTGGTGAAGTGCCCTCTAATTGATCAAGATCTGATTATAATAAGAAACAAAAAAATATATAAGTTATGTATCTATCAAATATATTTAAAAATAAATTTTTGATATACTTACAATATGTAGTCCTTGCACGATGAGGAGACGGTGGTGGAGTTCCATCTGATTGATCAGAATCTACAAATAATGGTATTTGATATTAATAATCTGATTATTTACATACATAAACATTCACATACACATATTTACACATACACACATATTCACATATACACATTTACACATACACACATATTCACATATACACAAATACATATTATTGTATTTGTGTACACATACACACATATACACATTTACACATACACACATATTCACATATACACAAATACATATTATTATGGGATAAATGCATGTATTTTGTATGAATGAATGTATATGCATGCATGTGTGTGTACGTATATATGTGGATATGTATATGTGTGTTTATGTTATATGTATGTATATGTGTATATGTATGCATATATGTATGTGTATATCTTTGTATGTATATGTGTATGTGGTTATGGGTATGTGTATGTGTGTGTATATATGTGTATGTATTTTGATTCTTTTTCTCTATTTGAGATAAAATTAACAGGAGATATTGTATGGTGGAAAAAAATAAGAGGCAACCTAACATACCACCTGAGACATGGCAACTTTCTCGTAGACAGCTACATCTTTAGGAGTCATTTCCTAAACAAAAGGTATACAAATTAATAGTTTATATTTATAATTTTCATATATTTAAGTAAATTTTTATATTTAATTTATGTATTTCTTTTTTCTTAAATAAATAGGCTGCTACAATGAAGAGAGTTGAGTCGGGCTACACATCGCACCTAGGCCAAATGGGCCATCATGGTTTTGTGGCTACATTTGTAAGTATATGTGTTATTCTGAGTATATTTTTTACTTTAGTTAAAAATCAAGAAACTAATCTTTTTTATTTGTTTCAATGTAGCGAAAGGATTATGGCTGATATCTTACGAAACATGAGATTGAGTATGCTACACATTTTGGATATCGGCATTTGAGCGAGTATATGTGAGATCATCTGGATGCCTTTGTGAGTATTATTAAATTCTATATAATTATTTTATTTTTATGGATGTTTTAATTGTTTTACTTATTTATGTTTGTTATATGTAATACAGGAGTATAATGGAGAGGCATATATGGATGAGGTGGAGAGACAGACATAGGAGGAACCATCTTGATTGTCACAAGGTGATCATGATGATGAGGATGAGGATGATCATGATGCTGTTGATGATGATGATAATCATGATGATATTGATTGGGATTCTTGATTATGACATTGGATTATATGTATATATATATATATATATATATATATATATATATATATATATATATATATATATATATATATATATATATATATATATATATATATATATATATATATATATATATGTGTATATATATATATATATATATATATACATATATTTTATCTATATATTCTTCATTTTAGTTATGTTTTGAATTGTGTGTATGGTATTAAGTAATGAAAAGTTTTGTTCTATTGATTGTTATTATTTTTTATATTAAGCATGCATTTTAGTACTTTAATTATATAATTCATTCATATGTGTGTACGTATGTGCATGTATATGTGTGTACGTATGTGCATGTATATGTGTGTAATATGTGTGTGTATATGAATGTATGTACATATTTATATGTGTATATGCATGTGTAAGTGTATATCTATATGTATGTGTATGTGCATGTGCATGTGTATGTGTGTGTATAGGTATGTATGTGCATGTGCATGTGTAAGTGTATATGAGTATGTGCATGTGCATGTGTGTATATGTATGTGCATGTATATGTGTGAGTGTATGTGTATATGTGTGTATGTGCATGTAAATGTATATATGTATGTATGTGCATGTGTGTGTGCATGTGTATATGTGTGTGTACATATGTGAATATATATGTGTATATATGTGTATATATGTGTATGTGTGTGTATATATACATATGTGCATATGTATGTGTATGTGTATAAACATATACAAATGTATGTATATGCATGTGTATATGTATGAAACATGCATGTGCGTGTGGATGCACTTCCATTTGCATCCATGTGCATGCATGTGAATGTGCATGCATGTGGATGTTCATATACATGTATTTAAGTATATGTTAATGTGTGTGTATATATATATATATATATATATATATATATATATATATATATATATATATATATATATATATATATATATATATATATATATATATATGCAATAATGCATGCATGCAAGTCTTTTTATGTGGTTGTAGAAATGTTTGTGCATATACATGTGCATGTGTGTATATGTGTAAGTGTATGTGCACATGTATGTATGTGTATGTGCATGTGTATATGTGTATATGTGTGAACGTGCATCTTCATCATGTATAAGTGTATATGTGCATATCAATAAGTGTGAGTATGCTAACTAATGAAAATAACACAATTCAAATGATATAAAAAGATTGGAAATTGTACTTACAATAGTTAGCCATACTTTTTGCTTGGTTAGCTTCTTGAATAACCTGCAATAAAGAGAGAGAGAGAGAGAGAGAGAGAGAGAGAGAGAGAGAGAGAGAGAGATAGAGAGAGAATTCAAAGAGAGAAAGATGTAGAAAGAGAGAAATAGAGACAGAGAGAGACAATAAGATAGAGATTAGGCAAAACAACAATTCTGCATATACTTGTTTCAGCTCGTAAGCACAATGCAATTGTGAACATTGGAGAGCTCTTCGATTAGATATGTGAACATGCCAATCGAAGAGCCTCCAATATTTTAAATTTTTTTGTCAATAGACCGTTGTGTAAGTGATGGTAAGTGTTGGGTTGTAGGGTATGCACATACCCACAATTGTGCATAGGAACCCTCCCTAGACCGTAATAATATCTCTTTTTGTATCTACTTAGGAATTCACATAAAAACCCTCCCTTAGACACTTTTTAATATTTTTCCAAAAGTAAGGCTTTGGAGCCTTGTAAATGCTCACATCTTTTTGAAGAAAGGTAGAAAAATCCCCACGTGCACACGTATTCTCTTCCCTTGAGATTTGGTTGCTAGATAATATATTCCAAGAATCCTTTTGAGATATGTTAGTTAGGCATGTTCTCCTTTTTGACTAGTCAAAAGGAGCACATGGGGAATTGGGCTCAGCCTATAAATAAGAGGCTCATTTCTTGTAAAAAGGGGAGGTTCCTTGGCCATGGCCTTGGCCTCCATTTTGGTAATGGAAGAAGGTGTCATTTGGTTTCATCTAAATCCTTGTGTGCAATGGCGTTGGTCTTGGAGTATGGATTTGCATGTGTGTGTGCATGGTTGGGAGGATGTTCCCCTTGCTCCTTGTGATGTTTGCCATTGTTGCCATTGCTCCATGAGCATGGGTGAACCTCTCCTCTCATTCTTTGCACCAACTTGGAGAAGCTTCTCACTTCCATGTGAGGCGGTTAGGGTCTGTTGCTCCCCTCTTCTCAACATTTTGGCGCCGTTGCTAGGGATGTTGGCCTTTAGCCGTTGGTTTTTCCAAGTTTGTGTGTCCATACTTCGTGAGATGCAGCTTGACACTTGGAGGAGGATGAATATGTGTGGCCTTCGGTTGGCCTAGGGTACCTCTCTTCTTTTAATTTTTGAGTAGTTTTAGTTCAATTTTCGTTTGTTGCACAAAAAAAACACCCCTT
Source organism: Ceratopteris richardii (assembly GCA_020310875.1). Lineage (NCBI taxonomy): Eukaryota > Viridiplantae > Streptophyta > Polypodiopsida > Polypodiales > Pteridaceae > Ceratopteris > Ceratopteris richardii. Next base: position 27,876,123 of record CM035420.1, read on the forward strand.
GACCCCCTTCTCTTTCTCTTTTCTCACATATCCACACTCTCACACACACTCATTGTGGCATCACTTTCCACCACTACCATGGCTTGATAAGTGACTGCTTAGGATTGTGGGTTAGGAGCACATTCTCCCCCTCTGCCCCTTTCCCCTCTTCATTTTTACGAAAATCACAAGTATGAGTTTCAGGTGGGCAGTGAATTCAAAATTCCCACAACTTATCACTTGACTCCGGTTACTGTTTTTCTCACATGATCGAGTTGTAGATATGCTTGTCCATCCATGTATGTGAAGTTGAGGGGTAAGTGGCATTAACTACCCTTCTCTCTCACTAATATTGCGAAATTAATTCAGGATAGTAGTCTGATGAGGTGATTCGCAAATCATGCTGGTGGGTGGAGGCATTAACTCTCCATTGGGCTTTGGGAAAGATCGTGCTGGGACTGTCAAAGGGAGTCATTACTCTCCCTCCATCTAGCCATCTTTCTTCTTCTATCTGCATCTCAACACTTTGTCGGCCCCCCTTCTTCTTCGTTAGGAGGCTGCTCGGGGGCGGAGCTACGCTCCTCTACATGTCCCGCTTCGCAGTAAGAGCTTAATGCTTCTCAAACCCATGATTGGTATACTGTTGATGTCGAGCAGGGCTTTCCCTACATCTCCTGTATTTGGCCCTGTCATTGTGCTACCTTGACGAGCCTTGTCAATCTAAGGACAAGGTGTCACCTCCCTTATTCTCTATTAAGGGCAGGTGATCATTCATGGTGGCTGGTTTCCACAAGCTATCTCTATGTGTGCCATAGCTATAAAAGGTTTAGGCTCGTGGAGAAGTCATGGAACCTCTTGGCCATGCGTCCGTCATCATTCTCCCATTTTGGGGTTTTCGCGGAGCTTCCCCAACCATTCGCACTGTGTTGCTTGTACAAGAGCCCTCATGGGCTCCCCTTTCTATCCGAATATGAATTTTTATCGTCTCCTCAATATGACCTCGATGGGAACCTGATCATGTTTTGCTGCACATCAAGCTTCATTTTCTAGTTCAAAGACTTTTTTCTTCCGGCTCTTTCTGTTGACGGATGCCCCAGGCTTTGGCGGGGTTGGCCTCTTACCCCCGCCCTGCTAAAGATGTTGAAGCCCTCTGTTACCTATCTATCTGTTGTTTTTATCAGTGCAAAAACTATGCTTTCTCTACGCTAACAGAGCTACATATGCATTTTACTACTGTTGCTCATTTCGGAACGAGTTTTGCTATCAGCTGTCGCACTCTTTTGTTCTTGACTTTGCAGTGGTGGTTTTAGATCTTAAGTCCACGGTCCGACGAATGTCTGTTAGTGACACCTAATGGATGCACTCATATGGATGATTCTATTATAGATGTATATGAAAGTTTTTACGACTCGTGCATTCTTGTTTTTTGCTAAATTTGCAGGAGTTCTATGTTGACATTTCAAGGTTGTATGGTTGTATGACCCCCTTTCATTGAATCTAGCATATGTGTTGGAGCTCCTCACTGCTCGGGTCCTGTGGGTTTTCTTCAACAATTTCGTTGGCATCATGCGAGACATCCGTCCTCCGTCTGCTGGATGATGCCACCTGGTTGGATAGTTGCAGTCTCATGTGTATACTCGCTTGCTTTACTCTCCAATGATGCTGCCACTATGTTTTTGGTTGAATTTTACTCTCATAAGCAGAAAATTTGTAGGCTTGAAACTCGAGGCACTTCTTTATGCAAATTTGGTAGGGTGCCTAGTTATATGACACATATGTGGTTGCATTTGAAGTTTGGTTCAAATGATTGTCATAGGATTGCACTAATGAACTTTTGTGCTGATTATGAAAGTTATGGATATGTTGGTTGCACACTAGATGGCAATCATTCATGTTCTATCTGCAAAATTCAAGGTCTCTTATCATCAGTAGTAATTGCAGTTATCATCAGAAAACCAAGATAAGACATTGCCTTAACACATTAGGGACATTTAATCTCAGCTCAAGAGGTGCTGTTGGACCTCACTTCCATACCCCTTCATTTGTTCGTTGTGCATGTTGTCTCTATGAGGTGAGCCAATAGACATTACGATTTCCGCATCATGATAGGATTGGTCTCCTCTTACTATTGATGTTGTTGATTTGTGTGAAGCTATGATTGAGATGTCAGTTTCCTCTCTAAGTGAGATATTAAGGATAATACACGATTTTTTTTAGAACACTTTCTCTATAGGAGCTAAAGGGAATATCTGTAATATGCTCTTTTTTTTCAAGAATGGTTCTTTTTTCACATCCCATTTATGAAATTCGCAGATCTTGGAGTGCTCTTGTTTTAGGTAGCTTGTGTAACTTCCTGGTTTAAGGATCGGTACTGCTATGAGTCAGAAGAAAGGACATAAAATGATTGGAAAACTGCATACATGGCTTACAGTAGAGTTCACCAAAGGACGAGTTTGAGGATTATCCAACCCTCATCCATGGCACTGTGGAGGATGTTCTAACATGATGGTCTGAATTTTGTGCTACTGGTTCCATTTGTATACCCTTTTCTATGAATGGTAGCATGGACATATAGGATAATTGCTGTTTTGATATTTCCGCAAGTCATGAATTGAGTTTGCATATTGGCCCCTATGCACTTTTGAAAAGGATAGCATACATGCATATTGCTTCATATTGTTCCGAATGAATACATGCACTCACGTATATGTTGTGGATAGAAGGTGTATCCCAGTTTTGCCAAAGCTTGTCGACTGAAAGCTTGATCATTCTAGGTCTCATCTTTAGGGCATTGGCACCCCAAAGGATGCATTCTGCAATAGATTATGAGAATTTTCTCAAGCAACATCTGGAAGTCCATATGCATTGTGTTCTACTCTCCAGGATTGTCTGTTAGTTCTACTTTATGTGTTATCTAACCTATGATAAAAATGACTATTAGACATAGGGTGGTCTTACTAGCCAAACATGCCGAAGAAGGCCCTATATGCTGGAGATTTCAGATTGTCAGTTTGAAATTTGATGTTGTTTATAGAACTTTACTACCGTATGTATGATTTTTGGAAACTATAATGATGGATTGTGCCCCTCTTTTTCTCTGCTATTTTGCTCTTTGGAAAAAATACTAAACCATTTTCAATTTTGCTCAATTTAAATTATATATGAAATTGTTGTAAGGAGTCATCAACCTTTACAACTATAAAGTGATGGATTATGTTTGTGAAAATGGATGGTTGTGTGGTCTTCCTCTTTGCTCTCCAGGACCTCTGAGAAAGATGGAAGCTTTGGGCGCAATAGGAGGATCTGCATCTTGATCTTAGAACCAAGACTTGGAACTCAATCTAAGAACTTTTTTGGTTGGTGTGTCTTTACTCTATGGGGAATGATGTCCACCCCCCCCATCACAACTAAGAGGAGGCTATAGAATGGGTCAATCATTCAATGTTACATAGTTAGAAATACTCACTGAGAATGAATGAGTATCGTATGTTCTCGATTCTCTTTATCTGTCTGTAAAGATTATGGCACTCCGTGTTCACATATCATATTAACAGAAAGAGATTGCACAAAACACCATCTGGCTCTCATGAAGAAGTTTTTTAAGGTGTCTTCTCTGTCATATTTTTATCCCTTGTATTTTCTGTTGTCTGAACAAGCCTAATGCTACTATTGCCGTAATAGTGATGTGTTGTCTGGATGATGGTATGAAACTCCTGTGGGTATTTTTTCAATAGGACTAATCTTTGTGTACTACAGGATTAAAGAAAGGAGGATGGTGGCTCCTTGTCTCTTGGGATCCTTGTCACATTCTTTATAGGTTCTGATGCGGTTGTTTTTTCACTTGTGATGAGACGATAGTAGTATGTTAGGGTTGAAATATGAAATTGATCTAGCCAGGGTTTTTTTTGGTTGACCTCTTCTCCAAATTGCTTGTTCTTCATGATGTCCTCCTTTTGGTTCTATGTGCATCATCTCTACTGAATGGGGAAGATGGTTTGGGGTATCATATGAATAGGGGTTGGGATTTCCCTTGTGTATATTGTTGCGCAGGTTCTCAAACCAGAGCTTGAACCCACACTTGCATGCTCCAAATCCTATGATTGATGTCTGGATCCACTATCTCCTTTGATGGCTTGCGGATACCCTTGCTGTCATAGCAAGTTATGGGATTTGCTTACAAAACCTTTGGATCTGGTGCCTTAAATATTACAGGATTACCAAGTGACATATATCTTTGGTGCCTCACTTAGATAAAGGAATGAATGATTGGCCTTGTTTGTCCTCTTTGCGTGCCTCATGATGATGGCTTCAATGTATGGGAGGTGGGATGCATAATGCTTGTACTTCAAAATGTTCCTTGTGATGTAAGAATGTACTCTTCAAAGGAAATTTACAGGTGAACATGTACATAGGGGGTTGAAATTTTTTCAAACCTGTTATGAACCTAATTAAGTGTGAAAATCATAAGGGTATGATCAATTGTTTTTTGCTAGGGAAATAACTCCCTAGTTCCACATTGCTCATCTAAGGATTATTTTGCATTACAGGACAACACACTCAGAACTTCAACACTATTCCTTCTCACCTCTTATAGATGACTTGCTACTGTGCTTAAGATGAATGACTCTGGATAAGCTTTTTGAATTTCAGGAATGCTTGTAGAATGATAAGAGTCATAATGATGCAATATTGTCTAATCTTTTTATGAACCCATAATACTCATATGGATTGGCAAGTGTTTTTCATTGCGATGTGTCTCACACCCACTTGGGGATAACATATTTAGGAATGACAATATGATTGTAGCATCATAAAGATATGTTGGGCTCCTTGCTCTTTAGTTGTATTATTTGGATTGCAGGAACCACAAGATTTTGAGGAGGACTTCTATCTTGAAGAAAGTCTTGCAGATGAGGATGCCCTTGAAGTGGAAACTAAATTTGAAGTGAATGTTTATCTAATTACTAGTTGCAGTCTACTTGCTCTTTTGTATGTCATTTCAGGTTTGGGAGATTTTGGAGAAGGCATTTCCAGCCTTACAAGAGACTACACAGTAGGAGGAATGCAGGGCTGACTGCCCCCCAAGGGGATTGTGTCGCCCAGCTGTAAAGACTGAAGATTTGCAGATTGAAGGATGAATTGAGGGCTTGCAGTATTGCAGATTTGGAGATTGGAGATTGATGTGTTGCAGGTTCGAAGATCAATGAAGAGTATGGATACCTGAAGACTGCAAACTGTAGAATGGAAGATTTGTAGAACCTAGAGCTTCTCAGAATTGAAGACTCAAGCTCGAACCAGTTCAGTTGTGTATGATCCTTTCCTCTTAGCTTTGTCGAGGACGACAAAGTCTAGGGGGGGAGAGTGTTGGGTTGTAGGGTATGCACATACGCACAATTGTGCATAGGAACCCTCCCTAGACCATAATAATATCTCTTTTTGTATCTACTTAGGAATTCACATAAAAACCCTCCCTTAGGCACTTTTTAATATTTTTCCAAAAGCAAGGCTTTGGAGCCTTGTAAATGCTCAAATCTTTTCGAAGAAAGGTAGAAAACTCCCCACGCGCGCACGTATTCTCTTCCCTTGAGATTTGGTTGTTAGATAATATATTCCAAGAATCCTTTTGAGATATGTTAGTTAGGCATGTGCTCCTTTTTGACTAGTCAAAAGGAGCACATGGGGAATTGGGCTCAGCCTATAAATAAGAGGCTCATTTCTTGTAAAATGGGGAGGTCCCTTGGCCATGGCCTTGGCCTGCATTTTGGTAATGCAAGAAGGTGTCATTTGGTTTCATCTAAATCCTTGTGTGCAATGGCGTTGGTCTTGGTGTATGGATTTGTATGTGTGTGTGCATGGTTGGGAGGATGTTCCCCTTGCTCCTTGTGATGTTGGCCATTGTTGCCATTGCTCCATGAGCGTGGGTGAACCTCTCCTCTCATTCTTTGCCCCAACTTGGAGAAGCTTCTCACTTCCATGTGAGGCGGTTAGGGTCTGTTGCTCCCCTCTTCTCAACAGTAAGGCCTCATAAAAAGCACTAGAATTGGTGTCGCATAAGCGACGTTGTTAGCATCACTTATGCGATGCAAAAAAGCATTGCTTATGCGATGGTTTTCTAAACCGTCGCTTTAGCGATGCTCTGTGCCAGCATCGCACATCGCGTCGCACCACACGTCGAAAAAACATCGTTTAGCTCATCGTTTAATCGACGGTCCACACTTGATGCTTCTTGCAATGATTTTTGCAATTTTATAACAACGAAATTGTGTCACCTTAACCATCGTTATGCACCCGTATTCCTTGTAGTGAAAAGTTATGTGCAACATGTCAATTTGGTAAATAGTCAAGATCATCATTTCTGCATGACAAGCATGTTAGTGAGAATGTGCTAGAAATAGTACATATAGATGTTTGGGATCTTGCAAAGACCACATCTATGGGTAGTTGCAAGTTTTATGTTACTTTCATTGATGACCATACACGGAAAGTGTGGGTCTATTTCATGAAAGAGAAGAGTTAGGTATTCACTCACTTTTAGAATTTTAAAGCTATGATGGAAAAGCAGACATGGAAGTATATTCAAACATTAAGATCTGATGGAGGAGGTGAATACATGTCAATGAGTTCAACAATTTTCTAAAAAGTCATGGAATTCGATGTCAATTTTCATGCACATACACACTACAATAGAATGGTTTTGCTAAATGCAAAAATAGACATATTGCAAAAATAGCAAGAGCCTTGATGGCTGAGAAGAATATGCCTCATTGTTATTTGGTAGAAGCTGTTCCAACGGCTGTATACATCATGAATAAAACTTCGACTCCTGCTGTACATCAAGTTACACATGAAGAGAAGTTTATAGGTAAAAAGCCGAACTTATCACATCTGAAATTTTTTGGCTATATTACATATGTACATGTTCCAGATGAATTGAGGACGAATCTTGATCCAAAAGTAGAAAAGTGTGTCTTCATTGGATACTCCCTTGAGCAAAATAGATATAAATGTTATCACCCACTCGTACAACATGTGAAGGTGACCAGAGATGTGGTATTTGATGAAATGTCAAGATTCTATGCAAATGCCAAAGAAAGACTAAATCTTGAACCAAATGGCAAAGAAAATGTTGAAAAATCAAGTGCAGAATCTCAAACTTTGAGTGGACCAGATGCATCACCAAGCAATAGTTCCAACTCAAATCCATGGTGTGGAAGATTGCATGGAAATTTCAATCCAACAAATTCATCAAATACATCCAAGCAAGGTAAAGAGAAGCTTTCTGCTAGTCATAAAACATGTGTAGGTTTTGAAGACGTTGATGGAGATTCAAGTGGTTCAAAAAAGAGTCTTGATGAGGAACTTGGATTGCCCTCTGTGAAGACTCCAGGAGTTAGAAAAGCACATGCAGATGATACAAGGAGAAGTGACCCAGGACCAAGAAGATATGGGAGGATGCAGAATTCTGTACAACGATTAACATATGATAGTTACATGGCTCGTCATTGTGCCTACATGACAAAGGTAATACAAGATGCTAAACCTTCTTGTTTTGAAGATGCAATTGGAAATGCAGATTGGGAAAAAATTTATGGATGAGGAGATGGCTGCACTTTATGGAAATGAAACATGAAAGCTAGTTCCATTGCCGCAAGGAAAGAAACCCATAGGCTGCAAGTGGGTATACAAGGTAAATCACAATGTTGATGGTAGCATAAGCAGGTATAAACCACATTTGGTAGCAAAAGGATTTGCACAAAATTATGGCATTGATTATGAGGAAACATTCAGCCCTGTAGCCAGAATGTCTATGGTTAGAACACTTGTTGCATTAGCTACAACAAAATGATGGACTTTGCATCAGATGGATGTGAAGAATGCTTTCTTACATGGTGAGTTACAAGAAGAAGTATACATGGACCAGCCACAAGGATACGAAGATTCAAAGCATCTTGAATATGTTTGTAGGTTGCAAAAGGCTTTGTATGGGCTAAAGCAAGTCCTCGTGCATGGCATGCAAGGATTGCTGATTACTTAACCACCATTGGGTTTTCTATGTGTGATGCAAATCATTCACTATATGCAAGGAAGGGTGATGATGGCATCACGATTGTGGCTATTTATGTTGATGACTTAATTGTATTTGGTGATAATGAAGAAAGCATCAAAGAGGTAAAGCAACTTCTTATGGAGGAATTTGACATGAAAGATCTTAGTGTGTTGCGCTATTTCTTGGGCATTGAGTTTATACATACAAAAACAGGTATATGGATGTCACAAAGGCAATATGCCTTGAATATGCTGCAAAAGTACGGTATGGCTGATTGTAAGCCAATTTCTATGCCATTAGATCAGAATTTGAAGTTGGATACTACATCCAGTGAAGCATTGGAAAATGCTACTATGTACATGAAAATTGTGGGAAGTCTTATATATCTCACAATTACAAGGCCTCATTTAAGCTATACTGTTGGACTTGAAAGTCAATTTATGCAAGTTCCGAGGAAGCCACACTTGGATGCTCCGAGATGCACTGAGATGCACTCTATGGTATGTGAGTGCTACTTTGGATTATGCATTGTTTTATGAAGCTGGTGTAGATTTGCAGGTTCATGGATACATCGATGTAGATTGGGCTGGTAGTACTCTAGATAGACGATCTACTAGTGGCTTTTTATTCTCACTTGGAGGTGCAGCTATTAATGGAGTAGCAAGAAGCAACCCACTATTGCCTTGTTGAGTACAGAGGGTAAGTATATAGGTGCTCCAATGGCAACGTGTGAGGCATCATGGCTGGAGATGCTACTTGCATATTTAGATGTGGAAGTGCAAAAGCCTATCACTATCTATTGTGATAATCTGAGAAGCATACAATTAGCACAAAACCTTGTTTTTCATGACAGAACAAAGCATATCGAGGTACATTACCACTTCATAAGAGAGAAGGTATTAGCAAGTGATATTGATCTTGTTTATGTGAGAAAAGAGGAGCAGGTTGCTGATATTTTCACCAAAGCACTTGGAGCTAAGAAGTTGAAGAAGTTTTAGGAGATGCTTGGATTACGGGATATGATGTTGAGCTTGAGGGGGAGTGTTGAGATATCAAGCTCAACATGTGATGATCCAGGATGACACATATCACTTTTTCATTTCTCTAACATTATAGTGGTCACACTGGTATATGTCAGGGACACTTCATTGAGCTTTATTAGATTTATCTACCGAGAGTGATGGCACATTTGTTTCTTGACAGCTCACTCATTCGCGGACATTAGGTTTTTACTTATGTACTGGTCTTTATATATTGCACTTGTTGTATTCTTGTTTTAGGTCATTCTTGTACATTCCTTTTTATGTAATAGAAGAAGAAGAAGATCATTCTTCCTTGCCTCAATCTGAGTGTGTGCTTCTCTTTGATTGTGAGAGTGTGTGTGTGAGCTCTCATCCTTATCTCCTTCCTCGTGACAAAAATATGGTTGAAAATAAGCATGAAATTCAGCCCACACATGATATACATGTTGATGATGTATTACGTAATGAACACATGTCTATCAAGGGTGCACAAACTATGCGAAAGTGGCTGAAATAAACTTTTCAAGACAAAAAATTGAGTGCACCTTTAGTTGGTAGAACAAGATCAAGCTCTTGCCCTGCATCAAGTAATTTTGTGGATTATTCTCTTATTGCAACAACATGTAATGAAGAGCCACTTACTTTTGAAGATGCATGTGATGATCCACAATGGATGAGTGTTATGCAATAAAAAATGGATTCCATACATAGGAATGGTACTTGGGACTTATGTGAAATACGAAAAGGAAAAAATGTAATTGGTATAAAGTGGGGTTACAAGATGAAGAGAAAGTCTGATGGTAGCATTGATCACTACAAAGCTAGATTGGTTGCCAAAGGATATGCACAACAATATGGCATTTACTATGAGGAAACATTTGCACCTACTTCACACATGACTACCATTCATACCATGGTTGCATTGGTTGCCCATCGAGGTTGGAAAGTACACTAGTTGGACATAAAGACAACTTTCTTGAATGGTGATTTGCAAAAAGAGGTCTATGTGAGACAACCTCCTGGATTTGCCATGAAAGGGAAAGAGCACATGGTTTGTCGGTTGCATAAAGCCTTGTATGGTCCCAAGCAAGCTCCACATGGATGGTATGACAAAATACATAAGCACTTGATGGCTCTTGGCTTCACATGTAGTCCAATCGAAAGCTCGCTCTATGTATGCAAAGATGGGACTGATCTTATAGTGCATGTTCTTTATGTCAATGAAATACTCTTGACTAAGTTATGTGATGCAAAACTTGACATTCTTATGGCTGATTTGGAAGCCATGCTAAAATCACCTTGTTGGTTGAAGAAAGTGGTTCACCATTTTCCAGCCCGGTCGACAATCTTTTACTTTTGCTAAAAGCTTCAAATGAAAGTCATGATGGAAGCGGTTTAGCTCTCACTGCTCTACGAAGCATTGTTTTGTCTATTGGTGAGCGTATCCATTTGCTGATGTTTAAGAGGATGATTTAGATGCATGTCTATGGTATTGGGGGATGAGGGATGTCAAATTACTTTAGGAATCATTTCAAGATATGCTCCTGAGTAGAAGATGGAAGCGAAGGAAAATTGTCGAATGGATTGCTGCCCTAATCTTGTCGATTTGAATAAGATGTTATGAGATCAAAGGACTGCATTCGCTTTATTGCTGCCTCATAACTGTTACCTTCATCGTCCACATTGCCATTCATATATGATAGACGACAAATATAGATACTATCAAATATAGATACTATAGATTAGATGTGGTTTACGATGAGAACACATTCACTTCCACATTGTTCTACGGTAGCTACATTAACATACTGTAAATGCTCATCTCGTGCAGCTATATGGTACGGGATTGTTTATAAAAAGGAGTCTACTTTATACATATAGATACTTAATACATCGCTGCGTGAAGCATGAAAAGGAAAGCCTTTCTTTCGATGGGAGCATATTGGGCTTGCGGATATTGATCTCCTTCTTTTTTTTTTGTTGTATTGATTGGAAGCATGCATCTGCAATCAAAGATGAAGTAATTAAATGAAACGATTGAAATTGCTCGACATGATTGTGGGATGTGCTTAAAGTATGCTGGCTTCTACCATGGGGATTAATTTCATAACTCATGCGTAGTTTGAGTCCATTCTCTATGTTTCGTACAAATGCTTGCCTAGAAATGAATTTAATTGTCCTTCTCAGCAAAACAGACAAGCATCAAATGATATAAGATCAAGGAAATGAGATGTTGCAAACATGCGAAGTATACAATAAATCGAATATTCATGCATCATCATAAGTATTAGTAATAACTATACTATCTATTACTCTTTTTTGAAAAACAAAAACATTATATAAACAGAAAAAGAAATAAAAATAAGAAAACAAAGCAGAAATAAAAAATTGAAAAATGATGCATGGAATTATTTTTTTTCATCTGTGTGAAAGATTTTCATTCTCAAAATATACTAACTAAAGTTTTTTTTAACCTCTCCACCCGTGGATCTTCCTTGTGGATCTTTTCTCCAGGTTCGATCGGTTGATTGATTTCAGAGATTATATGAAGTGAAGAAAGTGATTGAAGACTGAAGTAAAGAGTACCCCCCCTATGGATCTTCCTTGTGGATCTTTTCTCCACGTTTGGCCGGTTGATGATTTCAGAGATTATATGAAGTGAAGAAAGTGATTGAAGACTGAAGTAAAGAGTACCCCCTGTGGATCTTCCTTGTGGATCTTTTCTCTAGGTTGCGGTTGATTTTTGGAGATATTATATGAAGTGATTGCAGTTTTTCGAAGTAAAGAGGAATAAAGTGCTTGCCGAGAAGTTTTGAAGTAAAGCTTGGACCCAAAGTTTATGAAGTTTGAAGACCTGCCGTGAAGTAAAGTTCCTATCGCGAAGACTGAAGAGAAGCCCATGGACACCTTCTTGTATTGTAGTGGGAAGTCTACATTATATTCACTAAACCGCACTATAGCGGCCTATATTTGTATTCACCAATCTGCACTGTAGCAGCCCATTGTATCACTGATTTGCATTATTGACATTTATTGGAGGAGTCCAATTGTATTTGCATTGTATCACTGAGCATTGCTGTTTTATTACGCATCGTATTTGGATTTTTCACTATGACGCTTACGTTCCACGTGTGCAAGCTTTCACTTGTCCATTTTCTCTCAAGGCACGAGCCTAAGACGTGCGATACGAGTCACCGTACCGAGGGCTAGGCGCCTAGCGTGTAGACACCGCTCGTTGAACAGGGAGAACGACCCATACTGGGGCCTGATCCAACCCCGCACCGCTCTCTCCTCCTCGCCTCTTTCCCGACACCTAAACCCAACCTGAAGGGAGGTAGTTGCCTACTGATCCTCGACACACCACCCACTCCTTGAGAAGAGAAAATAGGAACCTCGGAGTTGGACAAACATTCCAGGTACCAGCATTTCAGGTTCTCTGAATTACTTGCATTGCTCCACATACACACTTTGAACAGAAATATTGTTTGGTTGCCTGATTCTAAGCATTCACACTCTGCATTAGCTTAGTCTATATGCTTCTACACTTCTTTTCCTAATAGATTGGGAATTAAAGAGAGAGGAGTTATAGTAGATTTGGCTTAGGTAGAGAGCATTTGGATTGACCTCCACCTCCTCGCTCATGATCCATCGAGTTTCTTTTCTGAGCTCTATGTTGAGCTAAGAGAGATAGTAGAGCCACTCACACTGGACCTCGTGCTACGTTCTAGGGAAGAGAGATGAAGTATTCAAGGAACTAGTAATAGAGAAACAGGGGGCTCGTGTAGTCCAAGCAGTCTTAAGAGAGAAGGCAAGTTCATGGGTCTGAATGTGATTGAATACTATTAAACTAATGTTAACGATTACCGAGATAAAACTACCAATGGGTTCTTTGGATGTTCAAGGAACTATATTACAAAGGCCCTATATGTATTTTCCCATTTCAAATAGTTACCATACTGTGTTCTTCATTATCTTAGTCTAACAATTCCAACAGACTTAACTATTAATTTCATCAACAAACTACTCAACAGTAATGAAGTATTCGCCGCAATCAAAATACACAGATTCCTTATTGATGATTAACGTGCTATCACTATTAACGTTATACTTCACCAATGAACACAAAACATCGACAAAATCACCACCTTTACTCAGTACCAAAACATTAAAAGAATAATACAGCAATATGAGTAAACTATGCTGGATTTGGTCCACAGGCACACTGCCTAGACTCACAGTCCGGTGTGTTTGCTCTGCCTCTCACTTCCATGCATTTTTCATTATCAAAAGTCACAATGATTATGCTACATTCTTTCATGTGCGTTCTTTCCCAATTACATTTTCCACTAAATATAATTACATTATGTTCCGGTGGCCTAGCACTGGCATTGCACGGTGGACTCGAACCCAGGATGGATGTATTACAAGAAAACTAAGAGTCATCAATGATGCCTTGAATATACATGGTTCAAGCTAGTTTAAATGTACATGATATCTTTTGCTTCAAAGATTCTAACATCTCTTGGAGAGTATGGGGTTCTACCAAATGAGCATCAATTCGCATTGAGCTAGAAACAATAACTTGGGACAACAAAATTTCACTCTGTTTCTGCACAAATGCTTCTTGTAAAAAAAAATCATTTGCCAGAGCTGTATCTCTGCATAACTTGGCATCAACGATTTCTGCATCAATACATGACAACCGATCCTGCTGAATGCCAAGTTGCTTCTATCTTCGCTTCAACTCTTTCTGCTGAAATTGCATAGTCCAGAAAAAGTCTTGGCATTCTTTTTGTATGGCTTTAATTTCCTTCTTTAATTTTGCGATTCGTCCAATTTCTTCATCCAATACTTGACCTTTATGAAATAATTCCTCTGTAACTTTTTCAGCTATGCTTCAACTTGTAACATTGTCAGCCAATATCTGATAGGCCTGTTCTAGAACTAGGATTTTGGTGCGAGTATTGTCTAACTCACAATCAAGAGCTTTCATAACATCATCCTTATCCATCACTCCCTGTTTGAGTAGGGCAAACTTTGCATCTCTAGCCGCAATAATTTCATCTTTCTCTCTGACCTGTCCCTGTAATAATGTAACATGTTCCTGTAGTAGACCGCCAGAATTTCTTCCCGCAGGGGAGTAGTGTCGGCTTCCAACAAATCCACCTATGCTTGATACTTGGTGCTGAGAGATTGGTGAGCATCATTCATTTGATTAGGGAGCTGCTTGGATAGGTGCAGTAGAATATCACCACTTTGGGCTAACTAAGCAAATGAATCTGGTACTATAAAGGTTGATACTGGTCAAGAGGGATTAATAGAAACCGTAGCTAAAGAGGAAGGTGGGGAGTAATTGGGAGAAGAGGGAATAGGTTGAGAGTGTGATACAACCACCGAATGATTAGGTGAGGGGGGAGGACTAGGAGGTAAGGGAACCTTAGATGGAGGAGGGGGAGGTGTTACTATGTGTGTGGTATGTGTACCTTGAACCATATCCTTCGGTGAGGAGGGAGGCACAATGGATTCCCCATTATTTGATTGAGCTTCCTGATGAACAAGAGACTCCTCAATCTACATTTGCATGGTTTGGTGAAGGGTTTCTGCTACTATGTCCCGTGCTTTATCAGGAACCTCCTTCTATTGCTGATCGACCGTAGTGATGGGTTGAATGTCTTCCATGACTATATCTTTGTCGGTTTCGTCTTTAGGTGAGGGTGGGGTGGAAGATACCTGCACGGATGAGGTTGTGTCTTGAAGGAGTACTTTGGCGGAAGAAGATTGGGCTTGAATCTCAGAAGGACTAATTTTCCTATGTTTCTCCTGAAAAAATTGAAGAAGATCTTCATTGTAGTCATTGACACCCATGACCTGCTTTGATTATTCGCGGAAGAGGAGGGTATTCGTCAGAGGATTCTGAATAGGGTGAACGACAGGGAGGAGAAAGGAAAGAAGGTGATGGACATGGGTACGTTGAATATCATCTTTGGCTAACTGTCGTGAGATTGCCTGACACTCACGATGGATCCGTCAGAATAAGAATAACGCTGAGTTAACCGATTCTTGGGTAGCAGCATCAATCAGGGAATAGAACAAGTGAGATATACCATACGTACGTTTTTGGTGATTGAGGGCAGCTACCAAAAATTGGAGGGCAGAGCATTCCGGTTCCAATCAGAAAACAATGGCGAACTTGTTAGACGACTGTCGAGGAAATAAGTGCTTCATCATTGCCATTGGAAGCAAAGGGACCTCAACACGTCCGTCTTGGGGAAGATGGAATCTTTCAGCAACAGTGTTGAGAGTAACAACTATGCATGGATTCAGACAGGTAATAAGCCAGCAAGTCTCCATCTCGGGGGTATCGACAATGTCCATAATGACTTGATCGAAGTAGGGCTGACATTCGGCTGAATGCCAAGGTAACTTGGTGAACGCCAGTAATCTGTGAGTACGCAGGGAATAACTCACGTTGGAAGAGAGACTGGCACAAAAAGCGGTGATATTGGCAAGAGCTTCCATGGCATAGGACATAAGTCGAAGGCACAACAATATAATGCAGAATATACAGAGTGCAAGAACACAATAACAAAAAAGAGGACGAGGATCCCGATTAAGTAAAAAATGCAGGGTGAAAGCACGAGTAGAAAATGCAATCATCACCATTGGAGGGAAACATGCATGCATAATGGCAACATAAGCGCATTAAGAAATTCCCAATCGTGGAGTGCGGTGATGCATCATGGATAATTAATCAAAATGGGAAGATTACGATCGGATGGTCAATTGAAATGCGCACAATGTAGATAGGTGTCAAAGATACAAAACAAACATGATCCATGTGAATATAAATAAAACTGACACAAAGCTAAGACGAAGTAGACGGTCCACAATACGGATGAAGTTTCGATCCATTGATGGGTTTAGGAAGTAGAGTACCAGTTAAAGTAGATAACCGGAAAGTAGCCAGACCGATCTGTTCAACAATATGATAGGGACCGAACCAACAAAGCTTGAACTTGCCGGCCGAACGATTAGACTTAGCATTGTAAAAGAGAACCCATTGTCCTTTGGTAAAGACAGGAGTCCTGAGGAATCGATCATGGGTCTTAGCTTGCTGCAGTTGAACTTCTTGAAGAACCAGAAAACTTTCAAGACATTGTTCGTCCAAGGACCGAAACACATCCAACCGAAAAGGGAAGGACTCTTTAGGTAATAACTTGTGTTCCAATGCCACTCGTAAACTAGGTACCACCAATTCCAAAGGTGCAATTGCCTCCAGACCATATGCCAGTTTAAAAGGAGTACTTCTGGTAGCAACTTTATAAGTAGTGCGATAAGCCCATAAAACCGAAGGAAATAATTGATCCCATCACTCTAGACATTCTAGCACAAGTTTTTTTAGCATGTTAAGGAGGGTTTTATTGGTACTTTCGGCCAGTCCATTTGCACGAGGATAGTAAGGGGAGCTCAATTTATGGATAATCATAAAGGTTCAGGTGGGCACTTGCATTAAGGTGTTAGAAAAATGAGTACCTTGATTAGAAACAATCTCCAAAGGAAGCCCATAACAAGGAAAAACATCACTCATCAAACATTTAGTGACCACCAAAGCAGTTGCTGATCGTAAAGCTCAGGCTTCAGCCCACCGAGTAGCATAGTCAATACAGGTAAGAATATACCAATGATTGGTGATTGTAGCCGTAGATGTAATGGGACCAATAAAATCCAATCCCCACTTTTGAAAAGGCTCAAGAGGAAGATCAGGATGAACTGAGAAATGATGCCATTGTAAATGTTGTCCAGAATGTTGGCGAGCATCACACTACATAAGTAGCAATATCACGATGCATAGTGGGCCACCATAATCCAATGTGCATAATTTTTTGGTATGTAAGTTCTACCAAAAAATGGCCACCGAACGGAGCAGAATGAGCCATTATAATTACAGCAGAAACTTCATGTGGTGGGATACAATGCAAAAGCATGCCAGATTGGTCCATATAATACAACTGTCCCACAATGATCCAAAATCGATGACTATACATGGCCAATTTACGACGAGCAAAAGTTGAAGTATTATCCGGGGAACATCCATTGATTAGAAAAATCATAAGAGT
Organism: Ceratopteris richardii; assembly: GCA_020310875.1. Lineage (NCBI taxonomy): Eukaryota > Viridiplantae > Streptophyta > Polypodiopsida > Polypodiales > Pteridaceae > Ceratopteris > Ceratopteris richardii. The sequence goes on from CM035420.1 coordinate 27,893,288, forward strand.
ATCATAGTACGAAGGTGCCACAGGCAGCACCTTGGACTCATCCTGAATCGAATATGTCACATAAAAGGCTGGAGTGGCATCATCAGTACAATTGGGAAGCTCACTAAATCAAGCTGAGACAAGAAATCAACGAGAGCATGCATTGATCCCAAGTGATGTACAACCTCATAATCAAATTCTTGTAGCAACAACACCCACCTGGCCAATCTGCCCCCTAAATGTTGCTGTCATACAAGATAAACCAGAGCCGCATGATCCACATGGAGGGTAAATGGGCGTCCCAGTAAATAGTGCCAAAAGTTTTTCACCGAGTAAACTAAACCAAGGCATTCACATTTAGTCATAGAATAATTCCGTTCAGCAGTGGGTAATCATCGACTGGCATAATAAATAGGGTGAAACCACTTGTCTTGTTGTTGCATCAACACAATGTCGATTGCAATGTCAGATGCATCCACAAAGACATGGAACCGGAGTTGCCAGTTCGGTGCTTGCAGAATAAGAGCCTATGTTAAGAGCGTTTTTCAGGTGATCAATGTTGGAGAAACAATCACTAATTGGACATATATTTGAAGGTCAAATCTTAGGAAGAAAGCCCCATGCCTATGTGAAGGGACAAATTCACAAATGTATCATATTTGTAAAGTTAGTTCACTTTAGTTCTAGAAGTTTTTTAAAATCACGAGAATATGAAAATCTATATAAGTTAGTTTGTATCAACTGACGCGGCGAGAGAAAATAGAGAGAGAAGAAGTAGAAGAAGGAGTTCATTTTATACGACTGAGAATAGTCGGGCTTCTCTGAGTGAGAAAGCATCTGTAAAACTTCTGAGTTTTCATAGTTATGAGAAAGAACTGAGTAAAGTTTTGTGTATGAGTCTCTCTCCATCATCTCCATGCTTGCCTACTGTGTGATGAATTCAAAAGTTCAAGTTTTTTGAGCAATTCGATGCCTGGCATCGAATCTTGGCTGATAAGTCATTTTTTCATTCTCTGTCTGTTACAAGTTGTTGAATCTTCTAAAAATATGAGATTTGTGGAGCAACTCGATGCCTGGCATCGAGTTTGAGCATAAAGTCGATGCCCGGCATCGACTTCTAGCATACAAGTGGTCTTCTTCATGTGTGTGTAAAAGAGAGTATTTCTGGTGCAGAAAAAGGGTTTAGAAAAGCTCAAAGTCGATGCCCGGCATCGACCTTGACTGAAATTTGATGCCAGGCATCGAATTTTTTATCTTTGGACACTAGGATTACTAAAACAAGGAAAAATTCCAGTTTTGGAAGGTCATACAGGGTCATCTTGTGAAGGCCATAACTTGAGTTCTAGAGATCCGTTTGATGCATATGATAGCTTGTTGGAAAGCTCTACTCTTCTAGTTTCAGCCTATAAATTTTCATGGAGAAATAATACTTGAGATAGGAGAAATTAGCAAAATACTGAAGGTATGTCATTTCGGTGACTAAGAATTTCTGTAGAAGCAAAGTTCTCACTTTAAGCTATCATTTCTCAAAGTTTGGAGTGGCAATGAGTTAATGGTGACCATAGAGGTGTTCTAGTGTCACATTAATTCATTTCTTGTGGTGTTTTATACATATACAATCAAATGAAAGTTGGCATTCCTCAGTCCATGGAAACTATCGCGGATTACTAGTAGTCAGTCGACCAAGTGATATAGCCACATGACTGAGCCACCAAAGATGTCATCCATGCCATCGTATTTGTCCAAGGAATCTCATAACTTCCTTTGGTGTCGTAGGTGCATTCAACACTACTTTCATTCTATGAAATGATCCAAATACACCCGCATAAATGTATTTAAGTAGGGAGAAAAGATTTCCTACATGCATCATTGAAAGGTACTCAGAGCATTGCAAAGACCAAACCACATCACCATACAAGCATATACGTCCCAATTCATAATAAACGTAGTCTTTGGAATATCCATTTCAGCCATGCGCACCTAATTGTAGCCACTATAACCATCCAAAAAGGAATACATTTCTCGTCTAGCAACATCATCTAGCATAGTATCCAAGAAGGGAAGTGGAAATGGATCAGGCTCCGTAGCTGCATTCAACTTTCAGTAATCCATGCAAATGCATATTTGTGTTTTTCTTTGGGACAATGACAATAGGAGAGATCCATTCAACATGCTCAATGGGAACAATGAAGCCTACTTTCAACAGCCGATCCAATTTAGCTTTCACTTGTGTAGCATAAATGGGACTCATTCGGTAACTTGGTTGTTTAATTGGCCGAGCATCCGGTTTCAGCATCACCCGGTGTTGGTAGATACGAGGGTCCAATCCTTACATGTCGCGATAATCCCACGGGAATACATCAGCAAATTCCTTCAACAACTGTAATGAATCGTCTTGAAAAGTTTCCAGTAACCCAACCTTAAGCTTGACTGGACGCGGATTAGCCTCATCTCCCAAATTACAAGTAATTAATTGATCAGGTACATAAAACTGTCGGGGCATGGAGATATCCTCAGATAGATGGAGTAATTGTTACAGATTAGTGGCGTGTAAAACTTGATCGGTAACTGGTTCCAATCCTCCGGTAAGGGGGACTACTATACACGCAACCGGAGTCCAATTATCCATGATGGGTTGTAAATCAACGGTACCCAACGCTAACAAATCCTATTTAGCATTTAGGAAAGCTTCTTCATCGTCATTTGAAAGTCCATCCAACATATGCACGAGTTCGGCCATGTAAGGTCAATCATGGAGGTCACAGGGCTTCATATCGTCCAAGGGTACCACATATTTGCGATGATTGCTTTTAAAAATAAGTTCATGTGCAGACCAATCCTATAACACTTTCACTTGTTTCAACCAAGGCCTCCTGAATAGTAAGTTGTAATCCAAACTTGATTCAGGTAATTCCAAAACAACCAAAGTCATCTTGAATACTACTCCCTATAGGGTAATGGGTATATCACACACCAAACCCACTGGATGTACCCTAGATTGACCAGCCATTCTTACAAAAGATTGGACAGGTTCAATCTGAGTCCATCCTAACCTTTTACAGAGTGCAATTGTAGCAATATTAACAACTGAGCCTCCTTCAATTAACACTTGTGTAATTCCATGGTTTTTATATCATATCATAATTAAAGGAACAACATGGTCCACTGTAGAATCAAGTTTCGGACTGATGGTTGCTATAACAGACATGCACGAAGATCCTGGACTGACTTGTTGCTGAAATTGTTGTCGCATACCAGGGACCAAGGCTAACAGTTGCACAAACGGTATCATAATAGAATTAAGATTTGACGTACCTCATATTAAGTTCGATGTGTCCTCCGACGACAATTGGACCATATTCCTATCTTTCGATGGTGTATTCGATATTGTTTATTGGACCACCAGTACCGGATCCGGAAAAATAGTTGGTTCTTGACTTGCCCATGTACTAGCTTTAGTAAACATTCTCTATTGTTCTCAAATGCCTGGCTCAAAAATCTCAGCAGCTGGTTGCAACTTCTTATCGGACCGTGTTTCAACTGCTATTGCTTGGGTATCTACCGCTGATATGTATACCATATTTGCCATTGGATGCTGTCATTATTTTCTTTCTTTATCATATTCGGATGCTTCTTTGCAATATCTGCGGATATGTCCAATTTCACCATAAAAATGGCATCTTGGTGGTGGAAGAGATGCACCTTCACCCGATTGGCCCGAATTCCAATGGGCTAGCCCAAAATTGTTTGGTCGTGGTCCTCTATAGGTTTTGTAACTTTGGTAAGAGGTATTTCTCAAATGAGGTGGTACATAGTGGGTAGCCTATTGTCCCTGCTCCTGTACTATGGCATTTAGGGTTGGTCTGGTCTGCACTTTGGCATTATATGGAAAAGTTTTGGTGGAATGACTCATCGTACTACAAATACCATAGTACATTTGATTTAATGCACATGCTAAAGTGGTATGTCCCGGATTCTTGCATTTGGTGCAATATACTTGTTTCAGTGGGTCATCATTCTTGCTCTTGGAAGCCTTTAACCAATCCAAATCTTGAGTAAAACCACCAACCTTATGCTCCAAGTGTAATGCCATGGAAATGACTGCATCCAAGGTCATGCCACCCACACATCGTATAATCATAACTTGTTTGACTTGGGTGTTTAATCCATTAATGAACCATTGGGTAATCACATCATCCGGTAAATTAACATGCATCGACGGAAGCTGCCGTAGATGAGTGTAGAATAACGTTGCATACTCTTGCACACTCTGATATGGTTTCTATCTATTGTTTTGTAAATAATCAAAGATTTCAACTGCATTTTTCTTTAATAGAAAACGTTCTAAAAAGGCATTCTTAACATCATCACATTGACCGAAATGATTAATACCATATTCGATTAATCATTGAGGAGCTTCATTAACAAGGGTAGATTAGAACACTATAAACTTAAATGCCGGATCTGCTGGGTAGTTGGGTACAACATAATTAATTTCAAAAGTACGAGCATGAGCATCAGGATTATAACTTGGAAATCCACCAAATTTTGTATATGTAACTCGGATAGGTACCGACCATGGGGGTATGATATGTTGGTGTTGTTGTTGTTGTTGTTGTTGTTGTTGGTGTTGCTATTGTTATTGTTGGTGTTGCTGCTGATGTTATTGCTGCATACTACTCATGTTGTCTAAATCAAGAGGAAGTATCACTTCAGAATGTTTTGAACAAGTTGATCCTATTTGCTGCTGTGTCGTATCGCCACTTTGCAAATTCTCTGGTCGTATAATATCATTGAGTCATTCACACATGTCTAAATTCAACTTCCGTTCCTCACATTTCGCATCTAAGATGAAATTTTCACTAGAACTTTCATCCACCAATGCACTAGTTTCACCGAAATCAAAACCAGAAGTGGAACTATCATCGAAACTCAACAAACTGCCACCGGAATTCACCAAACTATCACCAAAATTCACCAAACTGTCACAGCGACTACTCCACTGACCATACTTTCAGCACATGGGATTGGTTGCACTTCTGGTATACTCTGTAGTCCTTGAACAAGAAAATACTGAGGTGGCACTCCACCAACCCATATATCCCGCTTTCCTTCTGATGATTGTCCTTCACCACTACCACCGGGAGGTGTTCCCAATGTGCTAGGAACTTTCCAGGGATGCTAATCACTTTTGTACTTCGGGTAAGATTCTTTGGAACTTGCATTACAGACATATATCATAGGATTCTTTCTTCAAACCTTAATCTGCTCTTAGACGGGCTACTTCATGCCCCATGGCCGACACTAGTGTTAAACTAATGTTAACGATTAACGAGATAAAACTACTAGTGGGTTCTTGGGATGGTCAGGGGTCTGTATTATAGCGGCCCTATATGTATATTCAAAATTAAAACAATTACTGTAGTGTGTTCTTCATTATCTTACTATGACGATTTTGACATATTTAACTATTAATTCATCAACAAACTATTCAATAGTAACAAAGTATTCGCTATAACAAAAATATGTAGATTCCTTACTGATGATTAACGCGCTATCACCATTAACCTTGGACTTCACCATGAACACAAAACATCGACAAAATCACCACCTTTACTCAGTATGAAAATATTAAAAGAACAATACAGCAATATGAGTAAACTACGCTAGAATCGGTCCACAGGCACACCACCCAGACTCACAGTTCGGCGTGTTCGCCTTGCCTCTCACTTACATGCATTTTTTCATTATCAAAAGTTACAATGATTATGCTACATCCTTTTGATGTGCGATATATGGTCTACCTGAAGAAGTGTTTCTACATTACTTCACACGGGTATTTTCAGGGTCTATCATATCATCTATTACATTGCACATAGCAAAGCCCTAGGCCGAATTCTAGAAAAGAGTTACATAAGGTGTTTTATCTAGAAGTTTTTTCCCAACATAGTAGAGAGGGGTTCCTATGGTGGGTAGAATCCCCGAAACCCACTGCTTCCCTAACTCATCTATTGAATGAATTCTTGAGAGAATATGCCCAACTTCCATAGGCCGATCTAGATGCATTGAAGCTTGACCTTGTCATTTCTTTCCTTAAGATCTTAAGTCCTGAAGATAAGACTGAGGTCGAGAGGAGGATAGAAGAGCCTAGCAAGAGGCTTGGCTTGACATAAGACTGGCCATAGTGAAGAGAGAAGCGAAAGCGGTTGCCTAGATGAGGCAATGCTAAGTGGTATTATATGATAGACCTACATTAGTAGCTCCACAACCACCTAGGGAAGCTCCGCTTCCAGCAATCGCGAACATGCCTGCAACATCAACTTCTGCTAATATTGCATCCACTTCACGATCACCAGTAGAGCTACAACTTGAGATTCTTAGCCAAGAAATAGAGAAGTTGATGTCAATGCAAGCGTCTATGTCAAAAGAAATGGTGAGCATTCATAATAAAGTCTATTCTATGGGTTATCAAGACCCCACTCCTCCTCAGGCGAGTACTAGTTATGCAGATGCAATACAGAGAGGTACTATGCCCATTCCAAATATGCAAGGTTATGTAATGCCTCAGCCTGCACCTCTAGTGCAGCCTTTTGCTCAGCAGACACCTGCACCACTAGTGCATCCTACATTTTAGAGAAACACAAGGTCTTTTGAGAGACAAGCGACTAGTGGGTTTGGAGGGGCAAAGCGATGCGTATGGTGTGATGCACAAGATCATTTCTCCTATGCTTGTGAAGAGCTTAAGCTAGCAAAGGAGCATCAACTAGTAATAGATATAGATAAGAAGGTGTGTGACTTTAGGACCCGCCTTCCTCTACCTATGACTTGGGGAAAGGGGGAATGAAGAAACTTTATGAGAATCTATCTGTCAATAATGCAAGCACATCCACTGCACAACTAGAGCCAGTAGAGGAGGGAGATGAAGAGGAGCCTAGGCCTTGACCTCAAAGAAACTAATCTATAGAGGCATTAGTGAGGGCTAGGGATGCGATTATGCAAAAGATTTCCTGGAAGTCTCTTGTAGATCAATTCTCGGTCTACTCGCATATAGTCAATGTAGAAGAAAAGAGGAAGATGGATGAGAGTTAGGAAGAGGTTGATCCAGAGAGAAGAGTGACAAGGAAGCAAAGCCAAGAGGCTGAAGAGAAGGCTAAAGAGCTTGAAAAGAAAGTACAATTTAAAGAGCCTGTTGTTTCAAAGGAAGAGGCAAAGAAGAAGGAAATAAAGGAGGGAAAGAGTCCATTTGGGCCAATTATGATTCAAGAGCCAAGTAAAGAGAAAGAGTGTTGAGCCCTGGCAAGGTCGGAACAGGCAAGTCAAGGTCAAAGTTAAATTCTAGGGTCAAAGTGCACGGTAGTGCACCCTCAATTGACATAAAAAGAGGACTTTTAATTGTTCATTTGGCAATATTGCAGAAGTATTTTCTAAATTCCCTTAAGGTCAAAGGGTGTTTTTAAAGTAAGGTGGAGGGTCCAGGTGAACCCCTCTTGGGTACAAAAGTGACGAATTAAAAGGGAAAAGGTAAAGGTACGTGAAGTGGTCGAGTATACACATGTGGGAATATGGCTTCTTCCAAGTAAAGCTGTGTCAGCTCTTGCCCTTTCTTTTGTACCCACATAGTGTCCTTGCCCCAATCATGGATGACACTTGCGTGTCTCAACCATGGTCTCCCAATTAAGAGGGAAAATCCTCCTTCAATCTGGGGCAATCTTAAAACAACAAAATCCAGTATGAACACATTGCCTTGTATCTCAAGTGGGACTTTTGGAATCACTCCCACAGGCCTTACTTTGCTCTGGTCCGCCAAGGTAATAGTGAAATTTGCCGGTCTGGAAGGGTGGAGTCCAATTTTTTTCATTGTATGTTCAGGCATCAAGTTGATGCCAGAACCACCATCCACAATAACTCCCTGAAATTCATGACCTTTTATAGATACTGTCAGTCGAGGACTTTTATAATCCGTAAGGGGTGCTTCCCCTACAATTATTCCTTTATGTAGAACAGCAGTCTTGGCCACTAAACTTGTAGTAGAAGCCTCATCAATTATCTGCAATAACTCTGATCTGAATTTTCCATCCATCTTTATTAGATCAAGAATACTAACCTCTTTCTTCATAGACTTGAGTAGTTTAGAAGCTTCTGACTCTTTAATTGAATGGGCTCCACTTGACTTATTCAACTCTTCCTGAGCTCTGATGAATGCATGCCCGATGACATCGCTGGTGCCTATGAGGTTTTCCTTTTGTTTTGGATCTGCACCTGTGGTTGCTTTGTCTTCAGCTACAACTTTGTCTTTGTTGAGTCCCCCAATCCTTGATTCTTGACTTACGTCCACTTGAGCCTTCCCCTTGCTTCGTGTCTGCACTGTAAAGGATTCAAGTTCTTCTAATTGTACCACCCTGGTGGACGGTGAGGGCTCATCTACCTGAGGTAATTTTTCCTCCTTGTATACAGAGATCAATTGGAGATGGGGTCCGGAAGTAGAAGCTTGATTCTTAGGACAACCGTTTGTATAATGGTCCCTGGCTTCTGGACAGTTCCTGCAAGGAGGTGCATTTTCTGGGAGAGTGCACCTAGATTGGTAGTGCCCGCATTCTCCACATCTGAAGCAAATAATTGGCCTTCTAGGCCCATTTGCAAAGTTAGTTCTCGGTCTAGGATTATAGTTGTTACCTTGATTCGCTGCAGCTGCCATCACATTTGCTGGTGGCAAAAGTCCTCCTTGTGTCCAGTATGTCGTTGTAGGCATTCCCCTTACTTGGAATTCATGGGCCTCATGCCCAATTTTCCTGCATAATTGACAAGTCACATTTAGCAGAGGACATTCACTTACTATGTGCCCTTGCTTGCTGCACATGGAGCACCAGAGTCCATTCTTAATGCCGCCTCCTTTGAGTTCCTGCAATTCTTGTCTCAGCTGAGCTAATTCTTCTGCTTGGGCCTCCTCTTCCTTTTGGAGCTTGAGTGCTTCAATCTCTCTTCTCAGCTGAGCTACAGCAGTCTCCTCCTCTATGTAGGGCTTATTCCTTTTCAAGCCTTCCAACTCCCTTCTTATCTGGATCACTGGGTCCTCCAGTTCTGTACCATAGGTTGGTTGGGAAGAAGTTGCACCATATTGGTGCCTTATCTGCTCCAAGCGTGTGGCCGTATTGATGAACTCCTCAACAGGGGCCGTAGGTAACACTAACTCTTTTATTTTGCATTGGGTGACCACAGGTAGGGGTTTGGCTAACCACTTCTTGACAAAGAAGTCGTGTGGTGGATCCGGTAGTTTAGCCATTAGTGCTTTGGCCCTGGTCACAAACTCTGGGAACTTTTCTCCTGGACCCAATTTCAAGTTTTCTAACTCTTCTATAATGATCTCCACCGTGTTGCCATGCTGAAACTGATTTTTGAAAGCCTCGTCAACACTGGAGTATTGGTCTCGAATTGCAATTGACCTTCTCCTAAGCTCAAATCTCCTTGGATGTCCCACCGGGCGTGCCAAATTTGTTGGGGCTTCTTGGACAAGAAGGAGTTTGAGAGTTTATAGGAGAAAAAGAAGATAATGAAAATGGAATAACCTTGAAAACTTCTACAGAAGAGTACGCCTGGAAATCCTGAATGTTGATTATATTGAAACGATTACAATGACTAAATACAATCCAAGTCAATAACTAAATACAACTACAGAGAATGCTCAGTTACGGAAGACCAATTATCTCAAGTCTTCTGGCAGCGGCCTCTTCTGCACCAGTCCTTCACTTGCTTCACGCTTCCCTTGTGCACACCTTGCACTAAGTTTCCACCAAGCTGAGGAATGGGTATCTTCGCGGCGCGCACACATAACAGACCTTGGGACTCTTGGAGTATATCTTCGCCTTCTCTGCACACCTTCTTCTTTTCACTTCTTGCACTCTTCACTTCTACCTCTCAGTGCTGTCGCACACTGGTGGCTCTTCACTTCCCCTTCTTGCTTCCTCTGAAGCTCTCTACTCTTCACTTTCAATGTGTGTGTTTAGAATAGCCTTTGCCTTTACCTTTTGAATGCATCGGTCCCGTGACGTCTAACTGCCATAGACTCTTGGGCTTCCTTTGATGACCCAAGATTGTCTTTTCAGTTGGCGGCCAACGACTTGCTCCTGTTGTGACTTTAGACAAAAGGAAAAATTACCCCTGCCAGCGCCCCTCCCTCCACCCCCTCCCACCCCACCTTATACCCCGCCACTACCCCCAAATTAACCTTCTCCCACCCCTCCGACTACCCCCGCCGACCCCCCCTCCATCCCACCGCCTCCCCCCCCTCCATAATCCCCCGCCTCCCCCCCCTCCATAATCCCCCGCCGACCCCCCCTCCATCCCACCACCTTCCCCCCCCCTCCATCCCACCGCCTCCCCCCCCCCTCTCCATAATCCGCCGTCCCCCCCCCCCTCCATAGTCACCCGCCGACCCCCCCTCCATCCCTCGCCTCCCCTCACCCTCCTCTCAACCCCCCAACCCCTCCATCCCACCGCCCCCCCTCCATAATTCCCCGCCGACCCCCCTCCATCCCACCGCCTTCCCCCCCTCCATCCCGCCGCCCCCCCTTCTATAGTCACCCGCCGACCCCCCCTCCATCCCCCCGCCTCCCCTCACCCTCCTCTCCGCCTCCCCCCCTCCATAATCCCCCATCTCACCACCCTCCATCCCACCACCTCACCACCCTCCATTCCACCGCCTTTCCCCCCCTCCAAAATACCACGCAGAACCCCCCCCCATCCCGCTGCCCCTCCCCTCCCATACTCACCCGCCGACCCCCCCTCCATCCCCCGCCTCCCCTCACCCTCCTCTCAACCCTCCAACCCCTCCATCCCACCGCCCCCCCCCCTCCATAGTCACCCACCGACCCCCCCTCCATTCCCCGCCTCCCCTCACCCTCCTCTCAACCCCCCATCCCCTCCATCCCACCGCCCCCCCTCCATAATTCCCTGCCGACCCCCCTCCATCCCACCGCCTTTCCCCCCCTCCAAAATACCACGCAGACCCCCCCTCCATCCCGCCGCCCCCCCCCCCTCCCCCTCCTTCCATAGTCACCCGCTGACCCCCCCTCCATCCCCCCGCCTCCCCTCACCCTCCTCTCCGCCTCCCCCCCCCTCCATAATCCCCCACCTCACCACCCTCCATCCCACCACCTCACCACCCTCCATTCCACCGCCTTTCCCCACCCTCCAAAATACCACGCAGAACCCCCCTCCATCCCGCCGCCCCTCCCCCCCTCCATAGTCACCCGCCGCCCCCCCCCTCCATCCCCCGCCTCCCCTCACCCTCCTCTCAACCCTCCAACCCCTCCATCCCACCCCCCCCCCCCCCCCCCTCCATAGTCACCCGCCGACCCCCCCTCCATCCCCCGCCTCCCCTCACCCTCCTCTCAACCCCCCATCCCCTCCATCCCACCGCCCCCCCCCCTCCATAATTCCCCGCCGACCCCCCTACATCCCACCGCCTTTCCCCCCCTCCAAAATACCACGCAGACCCCCCCTCCATCCCGCCGCCCCCCCCCCCCTTCCATAGTCACCCGCCGACCCCCCCTCCATCCCCCCGCCTCCCCCCCTCCATAATCCCCCACCTCACCACCCTCCATCCCACCACCTCACCACCCTCCACCCCACCGCCTTTCCCCCCCTCCAAAATACCACGCAGAACCCCCCTCCATCCCGCCGCCCCCCCCTCCATAGTCACCCGCCGACCCCCCCTCCATCCCCCTCCTCCCCTCACCCTCCTCTCAACCCTCCAACCCCTCCATCCCACCCCCCCCCCCCTCCATAGTCACCCACCGACCCCCCCTCCATCCCCCGCCTCCCCTCACCCTCCTCTCAACCCCCCATCCCCTCCATCCCGCCGCCCCCCCCTCCATAATTCCGCGCCGACCCCCCTCCATCCCACCGCCTTTCCCCCCCTCCAAAATACCACGCAGACCCCCCCTCCAAAATACCACGCAGACCCCCCCTCCATCCCGCCGCCCCCCCTTCCATAGTCACCCGCCGACCCCCCCTCCATCCCCCCGCCTCCCCTCACCCTCCTCTCCGCCTCCCCCCCCTCCATAATCCCCCACCTCACCACCCTCCATCCCACCACCTCACCACCCTCCACCCCACCGCCTTTCCCCCCCTCCAAAATACCACGCTGAACCCCCTCCATCCCGCCCCCCCCCCCCCCCTCCATAGTCACCCGCCGACCCCCCCTCCATCCCCCGCCTCCCCTCACCCTCATCTCAACCCCCCAACCCCTCCATCCCACCGCCCCCCCCCTCCATAATTCCCCGCCGACCCCCCTCCATCCCACCGCCTTTCCCCCCCTCCAAAATACCACGCAGAACCCCCCTCCATCCCACCACCCCCCCCTCCCCCTCCACCTCTGCCAAGCCCACTCCACCCCTCCCGTGGCGCCCCCCCCTTCACCATCCCCCCGCCTCCCCTCACCCTCCTCTCGACCCCCGCACCCCCTCCATCCACCGCCTCCCCCCTCCATAATCCCCCGCTGACCCCCCCTCCATCCCACCACCCCCCCTCCCCCTCCACCTCCGCCAAGCCCACTCCACCCCTCCATAATCCCCCGCAGACCCCCCTCCACCATCCCCCCGCCTCCCCTCACCCTCCTCTTGACCCCCGCACCCCCTCCATCCACCCCCCCCTCCATAATCCCCCGCAGACCCCCCTCCATCCCACCACCTTCCCCCACTCCATACTCTTCCGCAGGCCCCTCCACCATTTCCCCACCTCCCCTCACCCTCCTATCAAACCCCACACCCCCCCCTCCCTTCGTTTCCTCAGACCCCCTCCATCACACCGCATCTCCTCCCTCTCCCTGCACTCGCCCCCGCCAAAACCCTACGCGTACCCCGCAGCGCCCCCCCTCTCTTCCGCCGCCCCCCCCCCCCCCCTCCAACTTCCCCGCCTGCACCCTCCCCCTCAACCCCCATTTACCCACACCAAACCTCTCATCCACTCCCTCAAGTCTCCTCCACCCGGCGGCCCAAACGTCCCTCCATCCGCACCCGCAGGAGCCCTCCCCTCCATCCCACCGCCTTCCCTACACCACCTCTTCAACCCACAGCCACCCCTTCCCCAGTAAGTACGACTCCACCCGGAGGCTCTTATTCAATAGCTTGTCCAACATCACATCACCCCAGGGCATTCCCTGATCTCCAGGACCTTTCTCGCATTCATCATCTTCTCGCCCGTTCCTCCATGGCCGATCCTCCCACGCAGGACGTTCTTTCGGAATTCACACCTTCCGCCATACCAACCCCCAATCCCACTTACACTCCTTCCGAGTCTGCTCCACCGGCGCATACCCAACCCCTTACCACCCTCGTCTACCCGGTCCCGACATTGCCCGTCTCCCCACCGATTCCTACATCTACCGACTCCCATTATCCCCCAGTAGATGCCTCGTCTTCCGCGCTTCCTCCTCCAATTATAACTATTCCTACTTATTCAATTCACTCGGATACCACCAATTATTCTCCACCTTCGCTCCCTCGCCCCCCTTCACCTTCTCCATCTCCTTCTGCTTCTCATAACTCGCTACCTAATTCACCTTCCCGCGATTATATGCGCCTTTTTCTCCCAGATGATTTAAATCTCCAAATCCGTATTCACTTATCTCTTCCCCCCATTGACCTCCGCAATCTTTTCTCAGTAGAAAATCTTCAGTATGCAGGTCTTTTGGGCTTGGCGAACATTCTCTTCCAGGAACCCTCCAACCTTAAGGATGTCTATGAAGCTCTTCGGTTGTTCCCCATTTTTCGCACCGGCACTCTGACCATCTCTGACATTGCCGCCAATATAGGATCCTCCCTCATCCACTTCAGCAGCCCTCCATTTTTATATTCTGGAGTGTCACCCTCCGAAACAATTGCTTTTTGTCATGAGCGCTTTGCACATAATGCACGTTTTTCTATACGTATGCAATCAGTACTTACTTCCTTCATTTTTTTCTTTTTACTTCGGAGCCCCACCTCTCCGCTTCCACTGTCCGACATTTGCATTGCAGATCCACTTTACTGCTTCCTCACTAGCTGCCCCTACCCTTACGCCGCCCTCCTCTATAGTTCATTGAATATGCGCTCCCGTCGCCTCCGTGAGGCTATTCCTCGTCGATCTCGCTCATTTTCCATATATTCCGCTCCATTACTAGAATGGCTATATCAACTCCCCGCGCACTCGGCTAATAATTCTGCTCTACCACCGTCACCTCATATCTCTGTTGACCAGCACTGCAGAGATCCCCTTCCACCTTCCATAACCAACCCTCCCCCCTCCTCTACACTCTCCATTGGTTCCACTTCCGTTTCCGAACCACCCCTCGCTCCCCCTGATAAACCTGCATTTCCACCACAATCTTCTTCTCCTATCCTCACCACCCCTCAGACTACAACTGCCGTTCATCATCCTGACCCTGTTCTCCACCATGGTTCTTCTTCAGCAGCCTCTTTCCGCCCGCTCATTCAAACCCATCTCAACCCGCAAAACCCGACCTGTACACCCCCTCGCCCTCCTGTCCCCATTTTCCCATCTACCAGTGCCGTTCCCATCACACAACCCACTCCCTCGCATACACCTACCCAACCCGGTTCCTCGACCCCTCCAACCCATTCTTCCCCTCAGCTTGCAGCCCCTACTCCTACAATTGATATTCCGACGTCTCCCTCCTTTTTCCACTTGCTTCGTGAAGCAAGTGACATTGCACAGGGCAGTGCTCATGCATCCAAGGATTCTCTGTAGTTGTATTTAGTTATTGACTTGGATTGTATTTAGTCATTGTAATCGTTTCAATATAATCAACATTCAAGATTTCCAGGCGTACTCTTCTGTAGAAGTTTTCAAGGTTATTCCATTTTCATTATCTTCTTTTTCTCTTACAAACTCTCAAACTCCTTCTTGTCCAAGAAGCCCCAACAAAGAGAAAGATCAAGAGCCCATTCAAAAGACTGATGAAATTCAAGAGAAAAAACTCATCATCTTAGACCATGTAGGATTGAGGTAGATGATTGGGTCTTGGTGTACGACAGTACATTCGATACCCAATACGATGCTAGGAAGAAATTGACCAAATGATGATTTGGGCCATATGTGGTGACGTTTGTGTTTGAGAATGGAACATATGCACTTCGCGAACTAGATAGTACTCCTTCGAATTCATTGATTGCAAGAAAGAGGATAAATTTATTCAAGAAAAGAAATAAAGCAGATTATGAGATTGAGCAGGAGTGAAAAATAAAAGAAAAGAAAGAGAACAAGAAAAATGAAAAAGTAAAAGAAAAGAAAAGAGATATGATGGAGAGTTGGACAATAGGGAATAAATAGGGGAAACAGAGCATATTCTATAAACTCAGTTAGTAGAAGCTTAGTATATGCTAGTACTTAGGATGAGTTGCTTGATCTGAATGAGATGAACAAACAGATAATCTAGAAAGCCAACGGTTTATTCACATGATTACTTGTCTGATTGCAAAAGCGAAAACATAGTATCATGTTTGTGAATCTTACATCTGCTTAATTTTCTAACATTTATACTAATCTTTATAAAGATGCATAGAGTGCATGCGATCACGCTTTGATTTTTTTGAAAAGAAAAACATAAACGGTAAAAAGATTTTTCAAAAGAACCTTGTTATGCTTCTATTGGATTTTGCAGAATGGCCCATCGGGACGATGTGCATGTTTAGTGGGGGTGAGTGTCGGGATGAAATCCCTCAGGGAAGTGCACATCAAATTTTTTTCAAAGTTCATTGATTTTTTTATTATGGTGTGATGTTTTGACCAAGAAAGAGTTGAAAACTATGTATATTTTGGTTGGTTTAATTGACTTTGAGATGGGAAACCATGTGTTTTTTATAAATTAGGGTTGTATATATATAAATAGCCCATGACGTTAGCTTCAAACCCTTGAAAAACCTGGGTTTGATCCTTGAAACCCCTTGAAAACGCGAGTTTATCCCATGAAAACCTAACCTAAACCCTTAGAAACCCTAGGATTCTAGGCCACAAGTGTAAATAAACCCTTGATTTGATGCATCTAGCTTTAGTTGTAGGCAAAACTCTAATTTTCCTGACCAAAAATCCTAACTTGGATCCTTAATTTTACCATTTATCCTAAAATCTAACCCTTTAATTAATTTAATTTTGCACATACAGTGTGAAACCAAAAACCTTAGTCCCAAAACACAAAAAGAGAAAAAGAAAAAGAACAAAAATAGAAAAAGAGAAATTGGAAAAATAAAAAGAAGAAAAACCAAAAATAGGATTAAGAGATGGTATTTTCCCAAAATAGCAGATGAGCATGCAAGATGATTTTGAAAATAGAAAGCTAGATAAGGAGGTTAGAAGATTCTAGAGAAGTCCTAGAGAGAGGGGAACCTATAAATAGGTGTCCAAAAAAGATGCACCAGAAGGAGACAAGAAGGCTGGAGCTATTTGGTGCTGTTAAGAAAGAACAAATGAGTTTTCTACTTGCTACGGTAGATCACCTGGTCCACACATAGATACGGAATGGCAATCTCAATTTCTCATTCACCCAACTGGACAAACTCTGGATGAAAACTGTGTGAGAAAGCGTAGAAAAGAGAGATGACATCTATGATGAAGCACATCAAGAGTGCAAGGAAATCAGCTAGCTACCCACTCGAGCGCTGTTGATAGAAGTGAGTGAAGACTCGTAGTGGCCCACACATATCTTCTGAGCTGAAGATGGACAAATGCGGATCTATCCTCCAGGTTCAAGTGCTAAGGATGGAAGCATTGTGGACAACCTAACACTTTGATATTCTAGCTGATGAGTCCAAGTGATACGTGAATGAGGATGACATGTATACTGATCTTTTTTTTAACATAAAGGAAGTTCGGCCTTAGCCTATTCTCCCGGACTTTAATTATATTAAAGAGAAAAAGTTACAAGTGAACGGGACTAGTGCCCCTGGGACCCCCCGAATCCCACAACGCAGGGGATGAGTCAAGCAAGCTACAAGGCATTACAAATGAGGTGGATAACATTATCATCGCCCTCATGAGGGACCCATTTGGGTTTCAACTTGTTGTTTTCCAGGAGATAAATACAGTGATGTCTAAACGGTGGTGAACTCTTGGCTCGGGAGATTCTTTTACCAAGGAGAAACAAGGATTTCTCAATCGACCATTCCTTAGGAGTTTGGTCGAAATTGACGGCACAGCACTCTCTCCAAATCTTCCAGAGAGCCTCGCCTCTGATGGCATTCCATAGCCTCGAAGAGCAACCAATCGCCTCACCCAACATCACTTGTTGCCAGTTGATTTGACTCGTACATCTCAGAACTCGGGACACGTGCTGCCAGACAACACGGGACTTGGGGCAGTCGAAGAACAGGTGGGCTAAATCTTCGATGCACCGATGACAACGCTTGCACCAAGGCGGCACACCACAAATTTTGTTAGCCCTTGCATTGGTCCAGATGCCTTTGTGTAAGACCTGCCACATGAGAACGGACTTTTTGACCTCAATTAGGGGATGCCAGAGAGACATGAATTTTAACTCCCATCGAAGTTTGGTCCAAGCAAGGCACCATCTCTTGTTAAGGGTGTGGTGAACATCCACTTCCCCTTTGAAGTTCGGGATTCTGGACAGATTCTTACCATTGCTCCATTTGAGGCCCTCCGAGCAAGGAGGATCCTGACCGCAGAGTAGGCGGGTAGTAGAGCGGTCCCAGGCTAAACACCTACTTTGAAGAAGAGTCCATTCCTCAAAGGTAATGCTAAGTCTCGGATCCAAATCTTCAAACCTAATCCACTGGCGGGTCTCTTGATTCCAGAGCTGTTTCCACTGTTTGAACCCCTTGTTCCATAACCGCCTTGCAGTTTGGAGGTTCCAAGAATCTACTCCCCGAATGCCACTGATCGGGAACCAGATAGAGTCATTTTGTCTTATGCCAGCTGCCCACTTCCAATCATCGCTGATTCTGATGAACTGTTTGGCCTTGTTCCAATTCTTCCATAAAGAACACACGAGGCTAGAGCCTTTAGGGCAGACTGGTTGGGGGGAGAACAAAAGAGTGAGAATCCCTATGTCCTTCCAACCAGGTAGGCCGACAAAGGTAAAGTCTTCCGTGTTTCTGAAGATCAATTTAGCCCAAGAGGACTCCCTATTGCTCCAGGCCTTGATAAGCCATTTAGCCGCCAGTTTGTCAGCTAAACCAGCAATATCCAAAATACCCAAGCCCCCTGAGTCTTTAGGGCTAATGCAAGTTTCCCATTTGATTTTGGGAACCCCTCTTCTGTTTGGGTCCCCAGTCCAAAGGAAGTTCCTGCAGATTCTTTCTACTTTGGCCAAGTCTTTTTCCTTAGGTCTCCAACACGAGATAAAGTAAATAATTGAAGATAACATAAAGGTGTTAATAACCATAGCACGCCCTGCCAGGTTGACTTGCATACCTTTCCATTGATTCAGCTTGCTATCCAACTTGGATAGCACCCAGTTCCATCATTGTTCCATTGAGATATCGAAACCCATCGGAATGCCGAGGAGACGGAAGACTTGACCGCTAGGGATAACTTGACACCCCCGATCCACCAACAATTGGGGAGTAGGCCC
This sequence comes from Ceratopteris richardii, assembly GCA_020310875.1. Classification (NCBI taxonomy): domain Eukaryota; kingdom Viridiplantae; phylum Streptophyta; class Polypodiopsida; order Polypodiales; family Pteridaceae; genus Ceratopteris; species Ceratopteris richardii. The sequence continues at coordinate 27,911,850 of CM035420.1, forward strand.
GCTGATCGCTCTAAAAGCAGTTTTAGCATGGTTAATTTTTGAGCCTGATGCCATACAAAAGGTGTGGAGGCACCACCAAAACATCTCAATGCTATTTATATCATTATGCACAAAGGCATTCATGTCATCAGCAAAAAGTCTCACAACCATTTGGCCGTGATTTCGAGGTAAGGAGAGACCCTTGAGATTGCCGGCGTCCATGTGATGCTTTAATAGGCAGCAGAGTCCATTTGAGGCGATAGCGAAAAGTAAAGGAGCCAACGGGCAGCCTTGCCTAATAGATCTTTTTAAACGAATGGGCTCAGAGAGCTTACCGTTGATGTTTATTCTGGTTGAAGCATTTCCAAGAAGCGTGGAAACCATCTTCGTAAACTTTTGGCTGCATCCAAGGTCTTTCAATGATTGAAGAATAAAGTCCCATTCCAATCTGTCATACGCTTTGTCGAAGTCGATCTTAATAAAAACTAGATCTTGAGCAGACTCCTCAGCAAAAGCAATGCCTTCCCAAATATCAATAATTGCTTCAAGTATAGATCTACCTTTGATAAAACCTTTCTGGTCCTCGCACAGCCATGACTTTAAATGACAGGAGATTCTGTTGGCGATAACTTTTGCAATTATCTTGTACCCAGTTTGGAGCATGGTAATCGGGCGCCAGTTTTCAATTCTGTTCTTATCTCCCCGTTTGTGGATTAACTTGATGACGCCATTATTCAGGCACTCAGGGAGGGCACCGAAGGAGAGAGCCTCTTGCCACACGAGGCGCAGGGGGGTGGCCACCTGAAGTTTGAAGGACTTAAAGAACTCATTGGTAAGGCCATCTGGACCCGGACTTTTCCCATTGGGAAGGGCATCAATAACCTCGATAATTTCATTCTCGGAGATGTTAGCATCCAGAAGCGCAATCAAGTTCTGTGGGATTCTGGTTTGAGTAACCCTTGAGATGGTTGCCATGGAGTCGCGCCTGTGGGGGGAAAGAGGAGTCGAGACCCCGAGAAGGTTAGTAAAATGTTCGACAATGATAGTTCTATTCTCCATTTCAGTGCGACATTCAGTTCCATTGTTATCGACCATTAGGGGGATGGAGTCCCTAGCTTGTTTCCTTTTGAGTATGTTACACATCTCTTTCGTTGGTTTGTCCGCCTTCCCTGCCCACCACTCTTTGAAGAAGACTTGAAGATTTTTCCTTTGGACCTCCTCCTCTAATCTTAGCCTACCCCTTATTTTCAACAGACCCTGTTGGCAATGTAGCTTACCTTTGTTCACCTCTTCTTCAAGCCGTGCGAGCCTCCGGTACACCATTTCTCTTCTTTTCTTTCGAATTCCTCTTATAGCCTTTTGAGTCCTGATTAGAATTTTACGAGTCCTTTCTACCGCGTTTCTCCAGCACTTAGCCGGTTCATTACCGTAAGCAAAGGCTTCCGTCCACACCTCAGAAATTTCCTGGTGGACCGAGGGGATGGAAAATGATGTCTGACAAGCCTGAAACCAAGGAGCTTTCTGGAGCATGGGAATTGGTTTGAAGGACAGAGTAATCGGATAGTGGTCTGAGATAGTGAGGTCCATGTGTTGAGAAATCGAAGGAATACCCCACTGAAGGATGGTGTTCTGGTCGATGTAGCATCTATCAAGCCTTGCTTTCCTCAAAGAGTCCCCCGACTGGAGATTAGACCAGGAGAAACCCTGGTTGTCTTTCACTTCGACCAGGTCAAGATGGAGCTTGACTTTATCCCAAATCTCCTTCTCCTGACCGTCAATAATTTTCCCCTTATTATTCCATCGGTCTTCAGGAGATTCAACCATGTTGAAGTCCCCACAAATCAGGACATTGTGTGAAAGGGAGTCAAGGGAAGCCCAAGTATCCATTCTGTCTGTTTCCCCATTAGGTGCATAAATTGAGACCACAGTGAACTGGAAAGGAGATCCGAAAGAGGCAGCAATCCAACGATGATTCCGACCTTCAAAAGTCGAGGTCACATTGTTAGACAAGGCGTGACTAATACCGATAGAAGCACCCCCTGTCCCTCTAGGGTGAGAAGTGGAGAACCAAAGGTGGTTCGGAGAAATGCATTTAAGCCGTTTTTGTAGATCCTCACCGTCGATTTTAACCTCTTGTAAGCAAATAAAGTCAGGGGCGAAGCACATGTCTTTGAACCACTTGCCAAGAACCGAAGCTCTTGACGGGTCAGACAGACCCCTAACGTTTAGAGATGTGAATTTCATTAATGATGGTTGCCCTCTTTGAGGGGAGGGACCCGATCTTTTTTCTTCTTCTGGTCTTCTTTTTTCTTCCCTACGTCTTGACTTAGGATCCTACTCTTGAGGGGGCTCTTCCAAGGCAAGCCGGAAGGTTGTTTACCTTTAAGCTTGGACTTTTGTTGCGGTAGTCTTGGAAAGCATACCGGGAGGGTAGGGCCAAGAGCGGAGCTTTCGCTGTCTGGGTTGTCTTCATTGCTGGTAGTAAAGCCTTCCTCTTTACTCGTGGTGTAGCCTTCTAGGTTATCTTCTTTGCTGATAGAGCATCCAAGTGAATTGTCAGTGGGGTCTTCTTCCAAGAGGTTGTCCCCTGGGAAATCGAGTTCATTAATCTCTTTTTCTAGGTTACAGTATATGTTATTCGAGGGGGCAGCTGTTGTAGCATTCCTTGTTTTTGATCTTCGAGGGCTAACTTTCCTCCTGTGTCTCACTTCAGTGAAACCTTCTGAATCCGTCTCAGCAACGCGAGTTCCCTCTTCTTCCTCCATTGGATGGGGATGACCTCGAGTGTCGTTTTGGGGGATAGGGTCTAGGGTCTCATCTGGTTTAAGCTTGTTTTTATTGGTACTTTTCTTCAGTGGGCAGTCTTTGATCCTGTGACCTTGAAGCCCGCACCGGAAGCACGCGTTTGGCAGATTCTTGTAAGTAATCTCTTGTGTCCAGGTCATACCATCTCCATAGTTTATGGAGATCTTCGAAGGAAGGACCTGGTTCAGGTCTGTTTCAACGCAGATCTGAGGATGCCATCTAGCATTGAAAGAGTGTTGGGCTCCATCGTAGATCAACCCCCCAACATCCTGTCTTGCAGCCATCGGGCGACCGATCGGTGAGACGATTTCACGAAGAAATCCATACATGAAGAAAGGCAGATTGGGGAGCTCCACCCAAAGCGGGTAACGAAGAGGCTTTGATCTGTTCGGGACAAAGTCTGGGGTCCACTTAAAAAGGCAAAGGGTGGACCGGCCCACTTGCCAGGAGCCGGCTTGCAGGGCTTGGAAAGCCATCTCTTCGTTCTCGAAAATAAGAAGCAGGTGATTCGCCGGCAGGAATTGACATTTGCACACAATTAGGCCTCGTGGGAACCACTCCTTGCGAAGCCAAGTTCTCACACTATCAAGAGATGGCCTGGGGCCGAACATTTGACCGATCAGGCAAGTTTTCTTCAGTTCTTCCTGCTTTGCCGCCACCGACTCCTTGCATAAAGAGACCTCTGGGGGTGCGACGTCCACTGGGACAGATTCCACATCAAGGGGGGACACGGCCTGAGGGGGAGCCACAGAGTCCATGACCAAAGCTAGGGCCGCAACTTGAAAAGCCCAAAAATCCCACAATAAAAGTAGCCCAAAGATCCCACGAAAAAAGTAGCTCTCTTCTTTTTTTCTTTCGAATCTTTTCTCTTTTTTCTTTTTCTTTTTTCTTCTTTTTCTTTTTCTTTCCTTTTTTTTTTTCTCTCTCTTTTTTTTTTTCTCTTTTTTTGGCTACCTCCTTTTTTTAATGGACGAGTCTTACGATTTAAAAAAATGATCTCATTCTGGAAACTCTTTTCAAACCCGAGCTTTGAACCTCGTGACCATTGTCGCTTTAAAACAAAAAGGTTTTAGGAGAACCATCGAGGGAGTGCACTTGACCAACACGGGGCTCGATGCATTTTTTAATTTCTCTTTTTTTTAAATAAGAGTTTTGAAAAGTAAGCTCCACAAAGCCAAGGCCCGCCGGACTTCCGTGCTGAAGCTTAAAGGGCCCGCCGCCTGGCAGCCGCCACACAGACACGCGCGAGGACTCCGCGAAGGACGGTACTGACGGTATTGCGCGAACAGCAGGGGAGAGGACAGTCGGCGGCGAATGGTGGTATGACTTCGATCCCAGTGCGCGATAGACTGCTAGCCGGCGATAGACAGCTGGGTGCGCGATAGACAGCCCGGTCCTTGTGCGCGACAGACGGATGTCACGATAGACTGCTGGGTGCGGACAGTCGGCGGCGAATGGAGGTATGACTTCGATCCCAGTGCGCGATAGACTGCTAGCCGGCGATAGACAGCTGGGTGCGCGATAGACAGCCCGGTCCTTGTGCGCGACAGACGGATGTCACGATAGACTGCTGGGTGCGCGATAGACTGCTTGTCGGCGATAGACAGCTGGGTGCGCGATAGACTGCTTGTCGGCGATAGACTGCTTCTCCATGTGCGCGATAGACAGCTTGTCGAATGACTGAGAGCTGCGGCGACTTCAGGAACTCCAATATACTGCGCCGACTGTCGAGAATGGCGTCGACACTAGTTCAGTACGTCCATCGAGCTCTGATTCCGCAAGCCATCGGACGTTGAACGTGTTTCTTCCTCCATTACCACGAGACTCCACACCTTCTCTGGCTACGTTCTACTCACTTGATTTCGTCAACTGCGTTTCTCGTCGAAATTACATGCGCAGCTCACATATCACATCGCCATCCCTTAGTACTATGTAGAACAGACGATTCTTCGGAGTTAGGAATGGTGTATACAAACGATCTTGTCGCTGCATTTGGTACTATGCAGACGCGACAATGCTTGGGAATTAAGCATGTGTGTACAAGGGATCTCGTCTTCTTCCTCCTCGCAGATCTTCTCAGTAGGCTTGTCTACCAGATACCGCACGCAACTAGAGATCGCCATCGCCACATTTCTACACACAAAATCGAAATGCTCTTCATGTATACTGATCTACACGCAAATAGAAGTGGACTATTCATACTCCGACTGCTCGCCGTACCCCACTTCTGCTGGAAAATGACCAGGTGCAATTGACATTGTCGAGCGGTAGCAATCGTGGCTTCGCTCATCAATTATATCAGAGATTTTAAATCTTTGGAATGCCCCCCAAATTCTGCCAATTACAAGAGAGTATTCAATGTGACTGGGTACATACACTATCACACATTAAAAAGCTATGAGATTGTCTGCACCATTTGAGCGCTTTAAAATTGGGTCCAATCAATTTGAATTTACTTGGGAGCCAAGCCAACTTGCAATACTATGCAAAGCCAAATGTGAAACAATGAAAGTCTGTGCATGATTGCATCTCATTCAAGGTAGGTGGACTCTTGGGCTTCACTTCCATGGAAGCTAAGAGACATTTGCGTGATCTTTTGACATTGGAATAATCTATTCTATGCACCATGAAAGATGTGGTTTTGCCTTCTAATAGTACCCTTCAAGGACAAACCTAAATTACCTATAATCCTTCTTTCATGCACATATCCATAAAAGGCCTTTGTAAAGGAATTAGACACGTCCACTATAAAAAGTGTGGTAAGACCTTCCGTAGTAAGCTACGTACATCCCTCACATAAAAGAAGGATCAAATTTTGTCACATATGGCACTTACAGTGCACCCACCACAAAGCTCAAAACAAAGCTTAAAATATGGAGAGGAGAACGAATGCTTCTACAAAGGAATTCACCAAAATCAAAGGTGGCAAATGGATCAAAAGCACCACCCACACATGATATAAATCCTCTTGTATGTTTAAGGATCCCATATGTCCCTGAATCCCTAAAATCACTTGGATCCCAAATGTCCAAGTATATGTCTTGGGATCCCATATGTCCCAAGATCCCTAGGGATGCCAAATATCCCAAACTTGGATCCCATATGTCCAAGTTATGTTTAAGGACCCCATATGTCCTTAGATCCTAAAAATCAATGGACTAATTGATCCCATATGTCACTGGTCCCCCATAATAACAACAAAAGGGTCATCACATGGAGGAGGGGTGTTGAGAGTTCCAAGCTCCACCCTTTTGTCCCAACTCACTTTTATTCTCATGCACTACAACAGATCGATGGTATACCGAGGTTTTTACCGAGGAAAATGAACGCGGCTTTATTTGCCGCGACGCCGGTCTAAAGGTGGTCTGCGCGTCGGTATATGCGTAGGTATATGCATAGGTATATGCGTCGGTATTACGGATGCAAATACCGAGGCTTCTACTAGAGATACCATTGCCTATACCGTCGCCTGCTGGGTGTACTGACGGTTATTCCAATGACACTACTAGGAGTACCGTCGCGTATACCGACGACCATACCTGCATAATTTTTTTTGGGCAGAGTGTTTTGTCTTTTGCTACAACAACATTACCATGATGTTGCTTAACAAAAGATAATACACTCTCCCAAAAAAAACCAAGTACATGTGATGTGTACTCTAATGACAACCGAAATATGATTTCATGAAACAAAGTATTATTGGACACAAAAGAGATAATCAGAATGAACTATGAACCATGTACAAAAGAAGTTATATATTTCAATAATGAAGCATGTACAAGAGTGTGTCAAACCACTGTCATATATGACCCTTTTACAAAATGTGGCAAAGCAATGTATTGCCATATGAAAATCAAATACAAAATATTGGTCTTCCATTGCCATACACATGCGAAGAATGTTCCATATTAACAATCCTTCAACAAAGAACATTAATGGAATGAGATAAATTCACATGAAAATTACAAACAACAAGTAAAAACCAAGTTTATAAATTAATGATCTCATCCCAAGTGCTCCCATGAAACTACGGCACCGCATCCCTCCAAGTCCTGCAATAGTGCAATCAAGCCATGACTATATCCGCAAGACTCCTCCGTTCGTGTTGGAGGACGACCCATTGCCAGCTCCTGAAACAAATATAAAAAGATTAGAGAAACATACATGAGAAATTTAACACAAATATATTCAATAAATGAAATGGTACTTACAAACTCATGACGAATTGTATCATATCCGCCGTTGCCCAAATGTGATGGTCCAATCGTATCTAAACGTGTGGCTGTGGCATTTCGCTGCTAGCAATATCGATCAGGAGTCTGCTGCTGCTCATCACGAATTATGTCCCAATCCTCAGCATCTAACCATACAGGCTTGGTTAAGCCTTCTCTGAATGCATCACGTGCCTCGGATCATCGATGGGACATGACCTCATGTGCGGTGTGCAGAATCCACTCTGAACTGACAATAGACTGTCCATCGACTGGTCGGAACTCCTGGTAAATCGTCTGTGTGATATAATTCTTCCGATCTTTATCCTGTTCACTCCATTTCAGCATGATGGAGTGTCCAAACTGGATGGATCAAAGCTCTCGTATGCATGCACGCATTGCTTTGCCAGCCGCATCCATCGTCGGAGCTCCATCTCGGATACTATACACCTTGGAGTCATCATGGTCATGAGCACCCCAAGGTGTACGTGGTGTTCCACGTGGTGTACTGCGTGGCGTACCTACATCTGAGGTACTGGTCCTAGGAGTAGAAGCGGACGACACAACGTCCGTCGCACTACCTCCACAATAACCACCTCCTCCACCTCCAGACCTACCTATAGATCCACTCCTAGAACCTCTTGTTCCAGAGCGTGACCTCGATCTACGAGACGGGCGAGAACCTGTATTGCGCTGAGGTATCGCCGAACGCACATGTCTACTAGTAGACCCAGTAGGAGATGGCTGCAAAGATGGTCGTGGTGGAGTCTCAAAGCTAGGAGACATACCTCCTACGGGAGTAGCACCTGCAGGAGTGACACCGGCAGGAGTGACATCGGCGGGAGTGAGGCCAGCGGGAGTGAGGCCGACAGGAGTAAGGCCGGGAGGAGTGCTACCACGAGTGATCCAATACTGTGATGCAGCGGCCATATACGCAGGAGGAACCTGAGAGATGAACTCCAAAAATTGCTCCTCTATCATGGAATGTGGGGTGACTGGAGGATTGTCTCCCATCGTGCTCTATAATAAAAGAACTCAAATAATTAGCATGCGATAAGAAAAGTAATATAGAGAATAAACAAAAAAAAAACAAAAATTAATACGTACAAGTGTTTTATTCAAAAGTCCTCTATTCTAGCATCCTCTTGAAGATCCGATGCATCGAGAATATCTATCTCTATATGGATGGCTTCTAAATCGCTTGCTATGCTGGTTTCCTCGTGATCATCGTCTATTGCTTCGTCTTCTCAAACAATGACCTCTTCTTCAATAACCTCTTCTTCTCGAACAATGATCTCTTCCTCCTCGACTATCGAATGAATCTCTGAGTCCACTAGAGATGGACTTTCTTCTACATCTATGTTTTCAAAAATTTATCTACTACATGGAGCGACTTGTAAAACAAATAGCCACTCTCGGTCTTTTGAATCTGGTATAGAAACAACTTGCTCACAATGTTTGGGAAGTAGATATCCATCCTGCGAAGCACCCAAGGAGCTCTTGGTAATGATACTGTTCCGTTGGGCTTAGTAATTGCCCACAACTCTCGCATACTACCTCGCTCTTCTAAGTCCTCCCTTTGTGCTTTGCTTTCTTTCTTTCTGATCAAAGTTTTCCAAAGAATCTCTCCTATATGCTTAAAAATATGCATCGGGTCTACCAAATGATTGATCACCGATTAAAATGATATCAGTAAATGAAGTTATTGTGATACAACAATGAAAGTCAATTTGTTCTCTACTTACCTGAACAATTCAGTGACACTACTATCTGACCATCCATAAATGGATTGCAGATTGAGCATCGCGAGTGAAACATGTAGTACAGATATCTTTGCTCCATTGTAAAGTGGTAAACGAGCTAATCTTTGCATGTTTTCATATTCTTCATCAACTTTTGATCGTGGAATTTCTATTGTGTCCATCTCGACACCTTCTTCACCATCATGATCTTCGTCCATCTCATAAAATGCTTCAAGTATCTCTTCCATATGTTCATTCTGTGTAATATTATTAGTGCTTGCTTGTACGTCTAAGTCCTTTTTTGCTCTCTTTTGTCCACGGGAGGTTACGGGTGCAATGTCGTTTGGGTCCATCTGCTCACCTGGGGGACCATGTGAATGATAACGTAGGTTTTCCAATCGACTCCTATCAAAGGATCCATGCTCTCTAACATGTGCATTACAAATCCGTCATTTCCGATAAATTTGATACTTGCACTGTGTGCAAGGACATGCCATTCTCTCTTCACGATCCAAAGAAGCCATCTGCTATAATATGGACATTCTAGAATATTTGTTTTTTTATTAAACCTAAAAATCCAACTCTTAAAGACTTAAATCTAAAATACTAAACCTAAATACTTAAATACCTGAAAAAACATAAAACCCTAATTTTAAAACCCTAATCTATATAGTTATCCTATTTTATCTATATATTCGGATTTTTTCTTGAATGATCCTATATATATATATATATATATATATATATATATATATATATATATATATATATATATATATATATATATATATATATATATATATATATATATATATATATATATATATATTCAGATTTTTTTCCTCTTAATTGAGTTATATGTATGCCTAAACCCTAAAACCCTAATTTTAAAGATCTAGTCCTAAATTATGTATATTTCTATACACATACATGTATATATGTATTATATGTGTATGTGTATGTGTGTATATTTGTTATGTAGGTGTTAAAACCCTAAAATCCTAATCCAAATGACCTAGACCTAAAACATGTACATATATATATATATATATATATATATATATATATATATATATATATATATATATATATATATATATATATATATATATATATATATATATATATATATATGCATGTGTATATATATGTGTATATGTATATATATGTGCATATAGATAGGTGTATAAGTATGTGTGTTTGTGTGTTGTATATATATTAACTCTATTTAAAATGATTAAATTTAAACCTATTTTTATATATTTAATAATATATATTTCATTTATTTATTTGAAATACTAGTTCTTATCATATTTTATTATCTATATAACTATCCTACCTTATATATATATTATTTATATATTCAGATTTTTTCCTTACTTAATTCTATTTTTATATATTTAAGTATAAATATTTAATTAAATTTTTTAA
>CM035420.1:29192017-29199517 GCA_020310875.1 Ceratopteris richardii
AGCACTGTTATCAAGGCCCATTGAGCAAAAGTGCTTAAAGTCATAAATCTGTGTGAGGTGTTGAACTTCCGGTTTTGGAGTATATGCTTCTGAAATCAGCTCAGATAAAATCGGAAGAGTAAAAGCATTGTTACGTGCCAACTTCTTAGAGAAAGTACTGAACATTTGATCAATGTGATCATGAGTGTGGCCAACCAGAAGAAAATTTACCTTAACCTTCTGAAATACCTGTTTTTCAACAAGCATGCTTAAATATCCAAAGACTGTAGAATTTTTATTCTCTCTTGGAGTATTATCTAGTTGCAAATATAGAGTTGGTGGCAAAAGACCCTTCCATGATTGCAAAACACGATGAATGACAGTAACTGTAAGGTTTGGATCATTATGCACATTCGGATATGTGAAGAAAACCTTGGACATTACAGTTCCATTGTATACCAAAGCGCCAACCAAATGCATTTGCACAAGGACTTCATCTCCAATGTCCTTAGGGATGCGATAAAAATGTGGCAAACAAGTTTTTTTTTTGATCCATACCATCGATCAACAAACACATATAACGCTCCGGATTTCTGAGTGCCTTACTTCGATGATGAATTGCTTTCTTTCTCTTTAATGCTTGACTGTCACGATGGTTGTTAAGAAGGTTTTTAAAATTATGCTTTTCCTGTGGTGTTGTAGCCCCTTTTGCCATGTTTTTCAAAGTGGCACAAACTGAACATTCACCCATTCTAACTTTACGAGGAATAGAAACATTGTTAAACTCCTCCTTCCATAATCGAGTAAAGTGACGATACAACACATACTTCTCATTTCTATTTTCCATGTCTTCTCTATATATTTGAAATACCTCTCGACGAGTAAAGTTATCTGACAAGTGCAACCTTCCAGTTGTAGGCATAACTTCACAATGCAAGCTAAAATAGTTCATCATCCAATTCATTGCATGACGTCCAACAGATCCTTTGGTCCCACCATGGAACGTATCCAAAATGAGATCCCCATTCAAAAACCCTTGTTGAACCCTATGTATTCTAAAATTTCCTACACCCATTGCAATTTTAAATGCAGCCCTACAACATGGCATCCCTTGAGTAAAGAAATATTCAAAACCAACACGCGTTACTGACATGTTATCCTCAATCATTTGCATGCAAGAAACAAGGTATATATCTTGCCTTTCACTATCTAAATGGAGGAATTTTTCTCTTATGTGCTTTAGTTTCTTCATCCCTAAATTATACAAGCATTTCAAACCACAACAATGCTTCACAATATCCAATGCAATCTGTCTATCTGAAGTAAGAAATTTAAATCTTTTTCGACTTACTTCACGAGACCTTCTTTTAAATCGTAGATTGAGCTTGCTTTGCTTTTTCGTTGCTCCACATGCACTTGAGTCAGAAGGGAGATCAATGGTTGGATCAGATGGGAGATCAAGAGGTGCATTTGTATGAGCAGCATTGCACTGTGAATTGGATAACTTAAATGACTCAACAGAAAACATGGAATCATCAGCACGTTCTAAATCATAGGGATCATCACTTCTCTGGAAAGGCTCAACTGAGAACAATGAATCAATATGAGCAGAGGAAGCTGATGCCCAAGCATCCACTGAAAAGATTGAGCTCATCTTCACTGAGTTCACAGAAGACTGAAGATGAATGACCTTTTTAAATAAGTAGAAATCCGAGATCAAGTGAAGATATCACATCAAATGTCACATCAAGAAGATATGAAATCAAAAGCTTATTAAAGTACATTAAATAACATAAAACATCAAATTACATCAAATCACTTAATTACTCAAATATACACTAATAAGGGAACCAAAGATTTGATTCACTTTTGATTCAAATGAGAAACACAGTTGATTTCTAACTTCATATGAGTCATTCAATCTAAGCACTGTGAATGAATCAAAATATATCAAAGTTGTGTTCCAATAGGAATATATAATAAAATTGTTTGGAGAAATTTTACAAGAAGAAATTTTACAACTGGAATATATCCAAGTTGAGTTCCAACTGGAATATGCTATGCCATTGAACACTATACAAGAAGAAATTTTACATTTGGTTAAGATTTCAAGGATTAGGTTTTATTGTGGTCTTGGCTAGATATCAAAGAGGTAGATGAAAGTATATTGAAAAAGAATTATGTGTAAAAGAGGCACACAGAAAGTATATTCATACATTGATTTTCCATTTCAACAATGTGTTACAAGATAAATGTGAATATGAACTAAAGTGTGGAGGATAACACTAAGAAAAAACATCTACATGAGATTAGAAATCCTCATGTACATACCATACTGTTGCCATTGAAGTTTAATTTCCATGCAAATGTATATAAATAGTTGCAAGGTTCTGTACTAGAATGTTTATTCATAGTGATTTTCCATTTCAACAGTGAGTTACAAGATAAATGTGAATATGAACTAAAGTGTGGAGGGTAATAGTATGAAGATGTCATTAGTCTCTCACATTTAACACAACTTTGACTTGATTTTCTCCCAAGAAAGAGATTCTTAGAAACAAATCTCTACATGAGTTTAGACATCCTCATGGACATACCATACTCTTGCCATTGAAATGTAATTTCTATGCAAATGTATATAAATAGTTGTAAGGGTCTATGAATATTTCATTAAAGTGGCTCTGAAACAACCTATTTGTGTGGGTGCTATTCCCTGGTTAGATAAGTTGACAGATTTAGTTAGCAAGTGGACTCATTCAGTTAGATCCAGTTAGTTTCTGGTTCAAGTTACCCAATTGCCTATAAATACCAGAGGAGGAGATCATTCGCATTTTCAAAATCCACGAGCAAGAGAGAGCAGCAGAGCACAGACAACCATGGAGCACAGAGGTCAGCATACCAGCAAGCCAAGCCTGATGGAGAAGAAGAATGTTGGCAAAAGTACCAAGAGGTAGACAAAATCATAACTGAAAAAAAGATTCCAAAAAGATTCCCTCTGTATGTCTGTGTAAATATCTCATTTCTAGGTCTTTATTTTTCTTGCCTCTAGAAATATGGATTCAAAGCATGTACAGGTCGATGCCTGGCATCGACTTTAAGGTGTAAGTCGATGCCAGGCATCGACTTAGGATTGCAAGTCGATGCCAGGCATCGACTTGCAGGAGCAAGTCGATGCCAGGCATCGACTTGTGGGTGCAAGTCGATGCCTCGCATCGACTTGCAGCCCCAAGTCGATGCCTGGCATCGACTTACACCTTAAAGTCGATGCCAAGCATCGACTTGTGGGTGCAAGTCGATGCCTGGCATCGACTTGCAGCCCCAAGTCGATGCCTGGCATCGACTTGCTCCTGCAAGTCGATGCCTGGCATCGACTTGGGGCTGCAAGTCGATGCCAGGCATTGACTTGCACCGACAAGTCGATGCCAGGCATCGACTTGGTCCCAAAAAACGATGCCAAGCATCGACTTGCCAGCATCATCATGCACTGAAAAGTCGATGCCAGGCATCGACTTTTGGGTGCAAAATCGATGCTTGGCATCGGCTTTTGGGCCCAAATCGATGCTTGGCATCGACTTTTGTGCCCAAGTCGATGCCAGGCATCGACTTTGTGTGCAAGTCGATGCCAGGCATCGACTTGAGGGTAAAAGTCGATGCCAGGCATCGACTTGCACACAAAGTCGATGCCAGGCATCGACTTGGGCACAAAAGTGGATGCCAAGCATCGACTCTTGCACCCCCAACTCGATGCCTAGCATCGACTTTCACCCTCAAGTCGATGCCTGGCATCGACTTGCACACAAAGTCGATGCCTGGCATCGACATGCACTTAAACATCGATGCCTGGCATCGACCTGAAGCTCAAAATCCATGCCTTGCATGGACTTGGGCTGATATTTCCAATTGCTTGATATTTCCAATTGCTTTCAGGGATGCGGAGTACAAGGATGAAAGGCCCATCAAGAAGCTCAGAGTCACCATGGGCTCTGCTGACCAGCAACGTGACAAAGGTAGTGGTCACCAAGCAAAGGCAAAGAAAATTATTGCACCATTATCCTCTGAGAAGGCCAGCAACCCACTAGGAATATCCTCAGGTGGACAGAGTAGCATTAAAATTCCTGTGGAGGATCCAAATATGAAGGAAAGGTCGAGGGAGACAGAGGTCATGAAGACAGATCGTCCACTTCGGGACATGACAAATCTCGAATGGTGCCTTCAGTACGTTGAAGAGAAGAATGCTGTCCTCCTTGTGTTCGCAGGGGCCTATGGCAGAGGAAAGATCACGACAACACAAGGTTTTCAGTATGGCCTTGTTTACAAATTGGATTATGAAGAAGATTCTGACAACCTGCTTTTCTTGGTGGAGACATCGAAGGGATTAAGAAATGTCATATGCAAGATGGATTTCTTGTGCCCAGAATGCTGTGTTCCAGAGGAGCTAGCTCAGATATGTTGGTGCATGACAATCATCAATTGAAGAATTATGGAGAAATGAAGTCAAGGAGTCAAGAAGAAACCAAAGACAGATGGTTGAAGGAAGTACATATTCAGAAAACCCAAAGATATGTACACATATGTACATTAGCTGACTTATACCTTTGTTTAGTCATACACTTGTATATATTCATATATAAATATGTTGGAAAATGTCGGGCAAACATAGCAGAAGAGATTTTGAGAATAGGAAGAGAGAAATTAGTGTCATTAGACACATGAAGAGTGAGTGAATTGTCCATCCTCACTTAGATGTAAATTTTCTGAGAGATCGAAAAATTTTGCGCCCGATATTTTGCTGTCTGCTCCTTCTGTGTTTAATCTTTTGAGAAATCCTTTTGCACGTATCTAAGTCCATAGCTAATCCATCTATGGCTAGAATTTGAGAGGTTAATTGTAATCAGGCTGTGAGAATTTTGATTAGGAACATTCATATGTAAGAATGTTCTAACAGTCGAGAAATCTGGCGCACATTTCATCTTCAATGAAATGATCATTGCTCAGTCTACAGTGTAAAGTTTTACACAAATGAGGGCTTAAAATCTAAGTTGGAAGGTAAGCTATCTATGGCTAAAATATCTTGATCAAACGGGATTTACTTTGGGAGAACCAGTGCTAAGAAGTTGCAGGTGTCAAAGTCGCCATTGCAGAGAAACACTTTCAGACATAGGTAAAGTGTTTCACACATTTCTCAGTGTGTACTTAATCTTTTTGAGAGATTTAACTTGGCAAAGTTGCGCAACCTTAAGGCGAAGTGTTGTGCAAAGTTTTATCAAAAACTTTACAGGATTGATTAGTCAATGAGTGACTAATCTGCAGCAGACTTTTCTGAAGAAACTGAAATTTTCAGAATAATTAATTTTCTGATAATTTGGTGAAGATTCTCTAAATTAGGTGGAGTCTAAAGTTGATCTTGATATAGAGGTGATCTAAATTCAAGGTTAACTTATTCTTTTGGAGATTAACACTCTCCATCAAGATATGCAGAGACTCAGTGAATTTCATCAAGGACCTGATGCCATGGATACAGGGCAATATCATGCCAACACAGCACAAGAAGACGACCCCTGTAAAGGCAAGGGGTAAGCAGAGTGTGCAGAAAAAGCCCCAAAAGAAAAAGAAGATAATTGCAGAAGAGGACTTTTCTGACTCAAGCTCTAGCTCTGGGGACATTATTGTTGCACCTGGTGGAGAGCTTGCATCTGGTGTGCTTGGCACTGAGCAGAATAAGATCAGGGAGGACATAGCTAGAAGAAAAGTTGTGAAGAAGGGGCAGTTGTTCCACCTGCCTATTAATATTATCCACAGGCCACCAGTGGATCCAGTCACAGGGAGGAGGCCCCTTGAGATCAGGGAGCCACATAATTTGCATGTCCAAAATCTTAAGAAGAAAATGAAAATTAATCCTCATGCTACTGTTGTGCCATTCCTTGTCATGGTGGATCCGCATGAGTGCAGCTGTGTGGAGGATTTCAATGAGAATTTGTTTGAGGAGTACACTTATTATGTGATTGGAGGTTCACACTCTGCAGGGGCTCGTAGACAGTTAGTGAAGGAGCACCCTACTACATTTTTCTTTAGGTATGAGAGTGTAAGATATATGCTGGTCTTACAACTGAGGAAGCCAAGCTTCTTGCTTGGGATCACAACAACGATAATGACTACAGGTAGAAAATGTCCTCCATAGAGAGAATTCGGTTCTTCCACCATGAATACGAAGATTGTCTTGTGAAGGAAGCTGGGAGAATACATCCCAATCTACGAAAGCAATGCCTTATTGAGGTTGGAATTGCATTGGATGAGAATAGAAAGTCAGATGCTTTGAGGAAATATGATCCATGGTTTCAACTGGCATTCAGATCAGGTGAGATCTGGGATCTTCAGGATAGAATCTTCACAATGTGGGAGCACAAGGAGGTCAAGGGCCAGAAGCAACGAAAGTCGAGGCCAGACCCACAAATTGATCTGAGGGGAAAGGGAAGGAAAGTTGACCTTTCAATTGAAGAGGCTCCTGAGGACATGAAGCTGACCCCATGGAGGGCCCTTCAAGGAATCAAGGATGATACATTGATCATATCAACTTTGTCAAGGGTAATCTCGAAGGAGTTGAGCCTCGAGGAGATGGTGACTGAGCTCAATAAGTATGTATGTTATTCTCAGATCCTTTTTCCCTCCTCCCATGCTTCTTGTCTAACCTAGTCTCTTTTATATTTATGTGTCTGTAGTCATAAAGTGTACATGAAGATTCAGGAGGTGATGATGAAGAGGCTGGGTTGCTTTTCTTGGACAGAGGTCCAAGCAGACTATCCAACCACATCATCCTACAAAGCCTTATCAGAATATTTCATCCTATTTCGTGATTGGGTAGATTCTCTTATCAGAATATTTCATACTAAACAATTTGATGCATTGCATGGCATCAACATGGGGGCATAAGTCGATGCCTGGCATCGACTTGGGGGCATAAGTCGATGCCTGGCATCGACTTGCAGCATAAGTCGATGCCTGGCATCGACTTGGGGGCATAAGTCGATGCCTGGCATCGACTTGCAGCATAAGTCGATGCCTGGCATCGACCTGCAACAAAAGTCGATGCCTGGCATCGACCTCGTGGCAAAAGTCGATGCCAGGCATCGACTTAGGTCCCTAGGTCGATGCCAAGCATCGATTTTTAGTAGAAGGTCGATGCCTAGCATCTACCCCAACAAGAAATCGATGCCATACATCCGTTCTTTATGTTCTGTTTGCTGTACTGAAGAGCTCTTCTAATTGTTTTTCCAATTTTTTCTGCAGAAACCAAGGAAAAGTAAGTCAACAGAGGTACTAGATGATTGCCCCCTGCATTCCTTGCGCACATTCAAAGAGCAAGGCATGAGAAATCTAGACTGAAAGCGAAGGAGATGGATTTTGATGATGAACCCGATCTTAAATGTTTCTCCAATCCCTTAGACCCCCTTAGGCCTGTATATTACAATGTGTTCTGTAGTGATGTAAATAATATTTGTTCTGTTGTGCCTAGAAAACATTTCT
>CM035420.1:29214517-29217017 GCA_020310875.1 Ceratopteris richardii
GCAATCCAATCATGGATTTAAACCTGCATAACTTGCTTCCATCCAGAGCTTTAGTAAGCAAATCTGCACATTGTATATTAGTGGACACATATGATAATTGAATTTCTTTGCTAAGTAACTTCTCCCTCACATAGTGGTAGTGAACCTCTATGTGTTTTGTCCTAGCATGATAAATTGGATTAGCTGCTAGGTGAAGTGAACTTGTGTTATCACCAAATATGATTGGTGGCCTTGTGTATAGGCCCAATTCTGAATATAATAGCTTTAACCATATGGCTTCTTGAGTGGCATTGGCTAGCCCTCTGTACTCTGCCTCAGTAGATGATAGAGCTACTGTGGGTTGTTTCTTGGATGACCAAGAAATTGGTTTATCACCTGCAGAGCATATGTAACCAGATGTACTCCTCCTCTCATCCTTGCAACCTGCCCAATCTGCATCTGAGTATACCTTAATATCAATGTCTTATGAATATGGAAAGTACAAACCATGATTTTGTGTTCCCTTTAGGTACTTTACTATCTTCTTGGCTGCCTCCAAATGTGGTATTCTTGGTTTGTGCATAAATTGGCTAAGTACACTAACACCATATGATATATCAATCCTGGTTAAGGTAGCATAATTAAGACTACCTACCAAACTTTGGTAACCTGTAATATCCTTGAGTTCTTCTCCTTCATGTGCACTGAGTTTGTGGTTGACCTCCATAGGAATGTTTGAGACTTTAGCTTCCTGCAAATTAAACTTCTTGACCATGTCCTGAATGTACTTCTTCTGAGTAATAAATATACCTGAATTTTGTGTAGACCAATTCAAGTCCTAGGAAGTACTTCAATAATCCAAGATCATTGATCTTGAATTCCTTCATCATTTGTCCTTTGATGTGTCTTATTCCCTGAACATCATTTCCTGTAATAATGATGTCATCAACATAGACACACAAGTATATTACCTCTGAATTGTTCTTCTTTATAAACAATGAAGTGTCTGCTTTACTCATCACAAATCCTTGATCTAGTAGATAGGTTGTCAACCTGTAATTCCATGCTCTAGGTGCCTGCTTCAATCCATACAGAGCCTTCTTCAATTTACAAACATGATTTACCTTATTAGGATCTTCATAGCCAGGTGGTTGTGACATGTAGACTTCTTCAGATATCCATCCATTCAAGAATGCATTCTTCACATCCAATTGGTACATGCTCCAATTCTTGGATGCAGCTACACTTACCATAACTCTGATAGTTGGCATCTTGGCCACAGGAGAAAATGTCTCCTCATAATCAATGCCTTGGGTTTGTGCAAAACCCTTGGCTACCAACCTAGCTTTATACCTGTTTATTGTACCATCTGAGTTCCTCTTGAGTTTGTAGATCCATCTGGATCCTATCACCTTCATGGAGTCCTTCTTGGGTACCAAGTCCCAAGTATCACTCTCCTTGAGAGCCTCCATTTCTTCATCCATTGCTTCCTTCCATTGTGGTTTAGTAATTGCTTCTTCAAATGTACCTGGTTCTTCATTCAAGATATCCTTTGCAAGATATACAGAGTGCTTGGTTACAAGTGAAGTATCATACCCATACCTAATAGGTTTCTTCTTTTCTCTTTGAGATCTCCTCATAGCTTGAGTTGAGGATTCTGGATTGTCTTCTAGTTGCTTCATCTTCATCTTCCCTTCGGATTTCCAAGCCTTGAACTCTTCAATATTGATGGTGTCTTCATCATCTGAGCTTGTGTCCTCTTTCTGAGTTGGTTCTTGCCTGATAAGCTTTGGAAAGTCTTCTTCCATATCATAAGGTAGGCTAACTTTCCTGCACTCATTTTCATACCATGAATCATTTTCATCAAAGATGACATCTCTGCTTACCTTGAAGCCTTTGTTTGAGGGGTTATAAAACCTGTATCCCTTCTGATTCAAATCATAACCAATGAAGATACACTTTTCAGCCTTAGGATCTAGCTTTCCCCTTACCTGTGAGGGAATATGCACATATGCTACACACCCAAAGATTTTGCAATGATCCAGAGATGGTCTCTTACCATGCCAAGCCTCATAGGGTGTCATTCCATCAAGTGTCTTTGATGGCAACCTGTTGATTAAGTATGTGGCAGTAGATACACTCTCTGCCCAAAGATAATTTGGCAATTTCTTTTCATTTAACATAGATCTAGCTGTCTCTACAATGAGTCTATTCCTTCTCTCAGCTACCCCATTTTGTTCAGGTGAGTACCTTGTAGTAATCTCCCTCTTGATGCCTCTTTCTTGCAAGAAATCTTCAAAGTCATTGGAGAAGTATTCTCCACCACCATCTGACCTTAGCCTCTTCAAATGTCTACCTGTTTGATTTTCAACTAATGCAAGATACCTTTTGAAACAATTAAATACTTCATCTTTATGTTTCATGAAGTATAAGACAGTCCACCTGCTATAGTCATCAATAAAGGACACATAGTACCTTGATCCAGATATGGATGGCTCCTTGCTAGGTCCCCAAACATCTG
>CM035420.1:29232017-29237017 GCA_020310875.1 Ceratopteris richardii
TGTTTAGCAGTCTGCTCCTTCTGTGTTTAATCTTTTGAGAAATCCTTCTGCACGTGTCTAAGTCCATAGCTAATCTATCTATGGCTAGAATTTGAGAGGTTAATTGTAATCAGGCTGAGAGAATTTTGATTAGGAACATTCATATGTAAGAATGTTCTAAGAGTCGTAAAATCTGGCGCACATTTCATCTTTAATGAAATGATCATTGCTCAGTCCACAGTGTAAAGTTTTACACAAATGAGGGCTTAAAATCTATGTTGGAAGGTAAGCCATCTATGGCTAAAAGATCTTGATCAAACGGGTTCAGAGTTGGGAGAACCAGTGCTAAGAAATTGTAGGTGTCAAAGTCGCCATTGCAGAGAAGCTTTTTCAGACATAGGTAAAGTGTTTCACACATTTCTCAGTATATACTCAATCTTTGTGAGAGATTTAACTTGGTAAAGTTGCGCAACCTTAAGGCGAAGTGTTGTGCAAAGTTTTATCAAAAACTTTACAGGATTGATTAGACAATGAGTGATTAATCTGCAGCAGACTTTTCTGAAGAAGCTGAATTTTTCAGAATAATCAATTTTCTGATAAATTGGTGAATGATCTCTAAGTTTGGTGGAGTCTAAAGTTAATCTTGATATAGAGGTGATCTAAATTCAAGGTTAACTTGTTCTTTTGGAGATTAACACTCTCCATCAGTGGTATCAGAGCAGGTTGTGTCAAAATTGAAGTGAAGGAGACTCCAACTACTGCAGAAATACAAAACTTTACATTTCGAAGGTGCAAAAGGTTAAAGTGTGAAGAAAGATTGAAGGAAGACATACAAAGAGCATCAAAAGGATCAGAAGGAGCAACATTCGAAGTAAAGGTACATTCATTATCTGTAAAGGTTAAAGATTTGAAGCTACAGGTGAAGTAAAGATGGGAGATAGTCTCCAAATTGAAAAGTTGGATAGAGAGAACTATCCTGCATGGTCTATGAGGATGGAAGCTCATCTTATGAGCAAAGATCTGATAGGATACATCACAGGAGATGAAGAAAAGCCAGAATTCAGAGATCCTAGTGTTCCAACTAGGGAGGAGCTTGCAGATTTGAAGAATTGGATGAAGAAGGATGCTCAAGCAAGAAGCATCATCTACATGGCAGTCAATGACTATTTGCTTCCTCACATTAGAGGACTTGAAAGTGCATGTGACATTTGGAATGCTTTGGAAGAGCATTTCCAAAATACAACCAAATCAAGGAAGGCTTCACTATGGGCAGAGTTTACTACCTTCAAGAAGAAGGCCTCACAATCAATCTCTGATTATGTGACAAAGATGAAGGACATTGCAGATTCTTTAGGTGCAATGGATGAAGATATTGAAGAAGACAAATTGGTAAGACAAATACTCACAGGGCTAAGAGGAGATGAGAAGTGGAAGCCTTTCATTTTATCTACAGAACTTTCATTAGATCACTTTACTCCTGATTTGAATCAATTGTTAGGTCATATGCTAACTTTTGAGAATGATGTCAAAGGAGATGTTGATAAGAGTGCAGGTCATGCAATGTATTCTAAAGACAAGAAGAAAGCCAACAAAGGGAAGCAACAATCAGGTGAAGAAGAAGGTACTTCAAACCAAGCAAACTTCATAAGAGGAAGAGGAAATGGCAGAAGTAGAGGAAGAGGCAGAAACAACAAAGAGAATGCAAGAGCTTGTTGGATATGTGGTAAGACCAATCATCTATCTCATGATTGTTGGCATAATAATCAAAACAATGGTAATTATCAGAACTTTAATCAAAGAGCAAGAGGTGGTAGATTTCAGAGAGGAAACTTCAGAAGTAGAGGTGGTAGGAATTCTTTTGGAAGAGGTGGTGGAAGAAACTTCCAAAGTCAATTCTATAATAACACCTACTACAACTATGCATCAGATCAAAAGGAGGACTCGACTCTCATTATGAATACATGTGAAACTTCACATGAGGACATGAGAGTGTTTTATATTGATTCAGGATGTAGTAATCATTTGAGTGGAAATATTGCTTTGATGACTGATCTAGATCATAATGCAATTAATCATACAGTTCAGACAGGTGATAATACAAAGCATAAGGTAAAGTCAATTGGTTCAGTCAAAGCTAAGGATGGGAGCACTCTTCTGAGTAAGGTACTTTATGTTCCCACAATTCCAAAGAATTTGATCAGTGTAGGTCAAATTGTGGAAAAAGGTTATGAGGTAAGGTTTACCAATGATGGAGTTTATGTGGAAGACCCTAGTCAAGGGTATAAACAAGTTATTGCAGGAAAGAAAGAAGGAAGGCTCTTCACATTGAAGGTACAAGGAAATGTTTGACATGCTATGTTCACATATGGAGAGCAGAAGGTGTCAGAATTGGATCTTTGGCACAAAAGACTTGGACACTTTAATGAAAGAGGTATCAAAGAAATGATTAACAATGATTCAGTGCTTGGAATGCCTAACATTGCAGGTCAACACATGACATACAGATGTGAGGCATGTCAATTAGGTAAGGCTCATAAGCAATCCTATTCCAAGCATGGGTTTATGTATTCAGAAAGACTTGAATTGGTGCATACAGATGTGTGGGGTCCTTCAAAGGACTTTAGTATAAATGGTTCAAGATATTATGTCATATATGTTGATGATGCTACCAGGTGGATCACAATTTATGTGATTAAAGAAAAGTCAGAAGTGTTTAATACATTTAAACACTATCATGCATATGCAGAAAGGATTACAGGTCAAAAATTGAAGAGACTAAGGTCAGATGGAGGGGGAGAGTATTTTTCAAATGAGTTCAATGATTATTTGTGGAATGCAGGTATAAAGAGAGAAGTCACTTGCAGGTACTCTCCTCAACAAAATGGGGTAGCAGAAAGAAGAAACAGGACACTTGTTGAATTTGCAAGGTCCATGATGAAAGAGAAGAATTGCCCAAATTATTTGTGGGCAGAGGCTGTAAACACAGCTACTTATTTGGTTAATAGATTGCCTTGTAAAGCTTTGCAGGGTATGACACCATATGAAGCTTGGTGGGGTAAGAAACCTACCTTGGATCATTGCAGAATATTTGGGTGCTTGGCATATGCATATGTGCCATCTCAATTGAGGCATAAGTTGGAACCTAAGGCAGAAAAGTATGTATTCATTGGTTATGATGATAAGCAAATGGGATACAGGTTGTGGAGTCCATCCACAAAGCAATTCCTTGTATCCAAGGATGTTACATTTGATGAGCAAGGTACTTGGTATGCAGGTAAATATAATGTACATGCAGATGATGAAGAAGTAGTGGATCAAAGAAAAGGTAAAGCAAAGATTCAATTACTTGATGAAAGTGAGAACAATGAAGTGCAGGTTGAAGTTGAAGAGAGGCCAAGGTTTGATCCAGAATGTGATAAACCAGAAACTTCAAGAAGTACAGAAGTTAGGAGGTCATCTAGGCACAAATGGCAACCTACAAGGTATAGCTATGACACTTCATTCTTAACTACTAAAGATTATGCTTATTTGGTAAAAGCAGATGAAGACCCTTCTACATATGAAGAGGCCAAAGGGGAAAAGAATTGGGAAGATGCTATGCAAGAGGAGTATGATGCATTGATAGAGAATCAAACATGGGATTTGGTTCCTAAACCTAATAGTCAGAAGATCATTGGATGTAAGTGGGTTTACAAAACAAAGAGATTTGCAGATGGAAGTGTGTCTAGGTACAAAGCTAGACTTGTTGTGAAAGGGTATGCACAGACATATGGAGTGGACTATGATGAGACTTATAGTCCTGTGGCAAAGATGACAACCATCAGGACACTCATAGCAATTGCTGCTTGCAAAGGTTGGAAGTTATCTCAATTAGATGTAAAAAATGCTTTCTTGAATGGTTACATTTCAGATGAAGTCTACATGGAGCAACCAGATGGGTTCAAAGATCAAGTAAGTCCAAATTATGTGTGTAAGCTCAAGAGAGCTTTGTATGGGTTAAAGCAAGCCCCAAGGGCTTGGAATTATAGGCTTGTAAAATTCTTGAATGATCTTGGATTTCAAGCATCAAAGGCAGATAGTAGCTTGCTAGTCAAAGCAAGTGAAGATGGGTTCATTTATGTTTGTATTTATGTTGATGACATAATACTTACAGGAACAGATGATAAGGGAATACAAATGATCAAGAAGCAGATGGAGAAAGAGTTTAAAATCAGTGATTTGGGGAACCTATCATTCTTCTTGGGAATGGAGATCTCTTATACTCAACATGGAGTATATGTGACCCAAGAAAGGTATCTTAAAAATTTGCTAACCAAATTTAAAATGGAAGATTGCAGGGTTGCACCTACACCTTTGGAAGTGAACCATAAATTGTCTAGGTTTGGAGGAGAAGAGTTCAGAGATATGAAACTCTATCAAAGTTTGGTTGGTAGCTTGATTTATGCTACATTAACAAGGCCTGATTTGTCATATGCAGTTGGTGTGCTTTCACAATTTATGCATTGTCCTAGAAAGGAACATTGGATTGCAGGACAAAGAGTACTTAGGTACATCAAGGGTACACTCAGAGAAGGGTTGTACTATGGATTTACTTCTGATACAAGAGTGAAGATATATAGTGATGCAGATTGGGCAGGTAATATGGATGATAGAAGATCAACACATGGATACTTGTGCTATGTAGGAGACAAATTGATTTCATGGTGTTCCAAGAAGCAACATACAGTTGCTTTGTCATCTACAGAAGCAGAATATAAAGGTATGGTGGAAGCTGCAAAAGAGGTAATATGGCTAAAGACACTTTTGAAAGTTTTTGATGTGATTCAGAGTACTCCTATTATTTGTGGAGACAATATGAGTTCATTATACTTGGCAGCTAATCCTGTATTTCATGCTAGAACTAAGCATATTGAAATACAGTATCATTTTCTGAGAGAGAAGGTCATTGAGAAGGAGATTGAAGTCATACACACTCCCACAAAAGATCAAGTTGCAGATATGATGACAAAAAGTCTAGATGG
>CM035420.1:29242017-29282017 GCA_020310875.1 Ceratopteris richardii
CACTCTTTCCAAGCAATACACATGCATACAAGCTCACGAAGAAGAAGATGAAGAGGGAAGGAGACACAAATTCGAATTTCTGTGCTCTCTATTCTCACAATGGCAAAAAGTCTTTTACAAAGAGTCACATTTGACTTATATACTAGTGCCCTAAAAATGGTCCTTTCACACAAGTGACCGGCACTTTATTCACTAAAAGCTAATTTCCTACTATTTTACATGGGTAAGCTTCTATTCTTCTATGGGAGTGCATCTAGAGGACTCCTCTAGTGCCTTTACAAGGGAAATATGTTACAAGAATGAATATGTTACAAAAATATGTGGTCCAAATCGGAAAAATTTTGGGGCCCGTCTTTTTTCTCTGCTTTGTGCGCTCTTTAGCTCTGCAACACTCTCCCCCTCTTCGCCTCTGTCGTCCCTTGACAAACTTTGCTTCACGCACTCGCCCTGTGGTCAGTGTTGTCTGATTCTTGATCTTGCATTACGTTTTAGAGGCGCTCTGATTTTGTCTTGGTTGCACACGTTGGACCTGGTTGATTTGGTTTGCCACGCACGCCATTAGTGCACATATGCAGATGTAGCTCGTAAGCCTTGATCTGAAACCTCTGCAACTCAAGAGGTTGAAACATCCACATAGGTGATACATGTTGGCTCTGATTCCTTCTTGCGCCTGCATGCTTTTCTTTGGTGTGTGCGCCCCTGCGGGGCTTCCTGCAGAGATGCATCTTCAAATTTGTCTTTTAGTGAAGCTGTTTCTTTCGTTGCTTTCTTTTTTTCCTCTTCTTACTCGTCTCGCCCTCGACACTGCCCCCCTCCTGAACTCTGTCGTCCCCGACAGGCTTTGATAAGCGCCGGGCATATGTTCTGTATACTTGTTGCTCTGTATCATTTAGCAGATTGGCTTCACGTATCATGATCTGTTTCCATTGTTCAGCTTTTACTCCATCGTTTGGCGGTTGTCTGTGATCTGTGAAGAAGCTTAATTCATATGCCACAAGTCTGGCATTCAGATTGGATGACATTTTCAAAAAAATCTGTGAATCTATTTCAAAAAATCCCGTAAAAAATGCTTCTTCAAATGTTTGCATATACGGACTTGGCAAAAACATGAGTCTGGAATAGTATGCCATTATTGTGGGGCGGCTCGGCATTACTGATAGATCAAAAATAATTATATCGGTGCCTTGATTAATGCCGATGAAGTTCAGAAATGTATACGCTGCATGTTTGAAGACCTTCAAAACTGTAAGTAGCATACTAAGTATTTTATTGGTCATCTTGACTGCTAAGTCTGGTACTGTCGCATAGTTTTGTAGCCAAAATTCTATTGTTTTGATCATATAATCTTCTGTTGGCAAATAGTTATGTGGCGGGCTAGGTAACATAGGATAGTTTAGCCACTGTTTATTAATATTGTCGCTGCGTTGTAAATCCAAAAATTCCTTTGTATCCCTTCTGCGTGGTATTGGACAAAACGAAGGGTTTACCTGTAATAAATAAGGTGCGGCTTGCCAGTGCACCCGTAGTGTGGGATGTTTCTCCAAAAACTTTCTCCTCCACACCGGTTGTGCAGCTTCGAACTCTGCTTGAGTGTACATGAATGTGTCATTCTTGAAATTGAGCTGCTCGTCTGGACTTTTTTGTGTAACCTTCTTTATATATTGCCTTGCTTTCTCTTTCAACAATCCATATGGAATGTTGAAAGGCTTGATGATCTTTTCCAAGTCTTTACCTTTGATTTTTGCTTCCTTCATGACCTTGATGACTTCATTCTCAAAATTTTCCGTCAATCGGGACACCACTAGTGCCCGTTCCTTCTGACTTATTTCTGCAGTGTATGGCATCGGATGATCATCATGTATGTGGGCCAACTGCTCAAGTATTGGAGAATGATAGATCGGTTGAGATAGAGGGCTTACCTCTACCTCGTCAGTAGGATGTTCTGTCTCAGGCACTACTGATGTCCCGATCGGTTCTTGGTTTTTCTGCTGATTCTTTAGCTCTTCAATGCATTCTTCTTTTTCCTTTATCTTTTGTAGGGCTTCACCAAGTCTTTCTTTGGTTGTTAGGAGCTCTTTACCTATGTCAGCTACGTGATCCATGTTTTCACTGTAGCTCTGTACCAGTTTTGCCTGTGCCGTGCTCAGCTGCCTTTTGAGCTCACTTATTTCTTGATTGTGCCGCCGTTCTGATTCTTCTTGTACTTCCTTAGCTTGTCGTAGCAACTTGGCATACTCTGCTATCTGTTCTTTTAATTCCTGTTCTTTAGTTTCTGAGGGGCCCTGTTGTATCAGTGGTTGATCATATAATAAAGATTTCATTAATTCTTTATTCCTATCGCGCAGGCTGTCGTTCTCTTCGAGATATAGCTTGAGTTGTTGTTCTAATAGCACGCTTCGCATCTTCATTTTTTCTTTCTCAGCCTCGCTTGCTTTGTGTAATTGTTGCAACTTTTCTAGTTGTGTAAGCAGCTTTTGATTTTGTGCGATGGATTCGTCGTATTGTGTCTTGATTGCTAGCACTTCAGTATTTTTATTTGCCAATTCTTTTTGTGCTGCAATTAGCTGCGCCGATAGCTGTTCACTCATGAGTTGAAACTGATTTTTTTCTCTTCTTGCTTGATCATATTCAGCATCTATATCCATCATTTGCTGCTGAGTGTCCATGTCCGTTTGAATCATCTGTTTTACTACCGGTTTTAACTGCGTGACATCTACATTAAGCCAGGTTTTAGGTATTGTGGGTTCTTCTCCGGTAGTCACGTCTTTGCCTTGAGCAATGTGTAAGGTAGTATCATGGGGCTGCCTGATCTGAAGCTGGATCCTTGGCTCAGCCCCCATGTCTTCGTTATGTCCTTGAGGTGTGTCATCAGGCACCTCGATTATGGTTTGTTCTTTTTGTTGGAGCTCTCCCGTTTCCTTATTCACTGGGGTTTGTTCTTCCTCTTTAATAGGTGCTTTGACATGTGTAGCCCTAGTAGTCGTATCTTCCTTGACGCTTATTTTTGTGGTGTCATTCAACTGAATGACGTGCTCCTGTTCCTTAGCATCATCCACCTTCTGTTCTTTCTCCTTGTGGTTGTCCGGTGTCACTTCCATTTGATTGATTTCTGGTCCTTCTTCATAAGTTTCTGTCCTGGTATCAGTATCTAGCGTGTCTTTCTCAGGACTGGATTCCGTATTCGTACTAGAGTCGTCAATGCCCAAGTCTTTGTACCTTCCAGGTTGTCTTGGAGTCGTTTCTGTACTCTGTTTTTGCTTCACTTGACTTGCTTGTCTATAATGATGTCCTTGGACATTTAGATTCACCTGCCCTTGCATATATTGGTGAGTCTCCTCTAGGGCAGCAGACAAATCTCTTTTTGAAATCGGCATTTGAGCCGTCGTGATCTTAGGCAAGAGATGCGTTCTCTTAGACTGGGGTGTTGCGTGAGCTTCCTCTTCTCGTAAGTGTTTCGTACCCCTCATGGGTTTCTATGTGCTGGTTCCAGCTTGTTCCGCCTCTATAACTGCTTTCTTTTTCTTCGGGACCATAGCGGATTTTGCATACTTTGCTAGCCCTTCTGATGTCGGCATCTCCCGTAAGCAGTGTTTCATGTCTAAAGCTTCATATATCAATAAAGTCAAGGCTGAACCACCGTTCAGGAACTTCTTTTGCCCCCATTTCTTTTGGGCTTCAAATAATCGTTCTTGTACGTAACCTGTGAGATTCACTTTGTTTCCTATCTGTCTCATGGCATGCGATAGGAGTTGTACTACAATCTTTTGTGGTGCAGTGTATCTGTTCATGCCAGGAAAACAAAAGTGTTGATGTACCAAGCGTACTGCATCTTCGATATCTATTCTGTTAATCTCCAGGAATGATCTTTTCTTGGGGTCATGGCATTCCTCTTTGACATTAGTAATTCCTTCTTGATTCCATCCAAAGGCTTTATTGATCAATTCGTGAGTGAATTGAATTGTCTTCCATGTGCCCACCTTGTCCAAAACCTTTGCTTCTGGAACCGAAATCTTTGTAGCAGCCGGCTGCATGGTGTTCATTACCTGCGTACATCTTTGGAAGTCTGGTACGCATATAGGTATCTTCAAAAATGCTTCAATTCCAGCTTGAGTCCATATTTCCTCGATGTGTGGTAACCCTTGTATTATGGTCTTGAAATCTTGTGACATAATAGGGAAATAGTGATCCCTGTCCATAATCTTGATGGTTGCCATAAAGAGAAGTTCCGAGATAGGTTGGTCATCTCGAAACCAATGTCCTCTGACCTTGGTTATTGAACCCAATGGAAGAAGTAGTTCCTCTTCCTGCTGTGTAGCTTCTGAGTCAGAAGATGTCATCTGCACTCAATATAGAGGATGAATTAGTATCCATATGTTTTTTTTTTTTTTTTTTTTTTTCAGAAATCCTCCTCCACATGTTGATTAATAATTCGATGTTGCTCCGAGTGCATGGTGCCGTCCCTTTCCCGTGGGTGTGAGAAAGGTAATACCTGAATTCATATATTTTTATGTTTTTTGCTGAAAGGAAAACATAAAGGTTAGTCCATAGCCGAAGCGGTTAGTGAATATTTTTTGGAGTAATATTTTTATGTATGTACAAGTGCTCTCCTATTTCCAAAGGGAAAATGTGCGTGACTATCCGAAAGTAGAAGAAGGATGTGCCGAATGCTTGGCCTTGTAATGTGGCCCTATCATGCATACTTTGGCTCTCGACAACTCCTTATGTGTGCAATTGGAAGTAGTTTCTTGACGTATGCAATTTGTCTTGTCTTTCGGCATCCAAACTTGCTTCACTTGGATGGAATGTACTGTATTTTCCACCTTTTTGATGAGTGCGGTTCTTCTTCGGTAGTATGTCTGCTGATTCTGTTTTGGGAATCTCAGGTTGGTTTGTATTGCATCTGTAGATTCCTTCTTCCTCCAATATGTCCTCTTTCTCGTCTGATGTGTCTGTTGACCATGTTGAGTATGATAGCCCTTCTGAGAATGCTCCTTGTTTGGGATGGTCGTCTTTTGGGTACATGACTTTGGGATCCATATTTTTGTTCGATCAGGTTGTGCAGCTATCAGTTTTTTTGGGATCCACCTGCTATTGAGTCGTGGTTGACTGAAGTGTTCGAAATTCTTTGTCTTCCTATTTGATTGGATATGCTGATGTCGAAGACTTTTCTGTTGTTGAAGATAGGCCTTCTTTTGATCCTTCCTTATCCAAGCCAGTGTAGAATGAGGAATAGGGTACGCCTTCATACGGGTAGACTTCAGTTCTTGCAGTGGAGTATTCTTTCCTGTGCTTTGTGGTTCACTGGGCTGGATTTCATGTTTCTGTGCACTCTTGTGACTCTCTTTACTCAAAGATGGAGTGCACACAGGACTCACGGTATTTTCACATGAAGTACTTGACGATGGGGTTTCTATAGTGCTAGTGAACATACAACCATGACTTTGTTCATCGGGATGAACTTCTGGCTCTATATTAGCGGCTTTGGGTGGTCGTTCATCTAACAAACTAAATACCTCATGAGGTCCTATTCTGGCAGATATGTATCCTAAAGCCAATTGAATGGTTACCTCATATTCATAGATCCAATCTTGTCCTAACACCACATCTTCAAGCAGATCTTGGTCCTGACATACTAAAAGTTTCTGCTCCATTGTGTTATTCCCCATATGTAAAGGTAAAGTTATCTCACCTATGCATTGAGTAACTTTTCCTCCTATTCCAATTAGCTGTGCCTTTGATGGGCGTAACTCCTCTTTAAGTCTCTGAGACAAAGAAAATCTAATGCAGCTTATGGCTGCTCCTGTGTCTATGAGAGCATCCACTAAGTGGTACTCCTTTCGTCCTGCTCCCAGATTCAAGTAAGGCTGTCTTCTTTGTTGTCCGGAGTTCTCAGTGGCTCTAAAATTAGCCATTGGGATGAGTTCTTCTCCTCCTCGATATCTCTCGTCCCTTTCTCTCATCCACTCTTTTCGTTTTCTGATACGTTCTAGGGCTTCCTGTCTAGCTTCTTCTCGTATGCGTTCTTCTTCCTTTTTCCTACTTTGAGCTCCTAATAGTCTTGCTAGCATTTGATCCGTTAATGGCTCCATGAATCTTTTCACTCTGCAACCACTGATGTAGTTGGGAAGAATAGCTCCGTCTAGTGTGGCGAGATTTACTGCACCACTAGTAGAGATTCGATTTATAATCATGGGTCCGTATCCGCGTTTTTGGAGCTTCTTTGCATGTTGTTTGAGGGTGTATACTAAGACTAAGTCACCTTCTTTTAGTCCCTTGTCTTTTATATGTGCGTCATAATAAGCCTTTTGTCTCCGTTTGGCGGCATAGATGCCTGCTACCGCTTGCAATCTAGTCTCGTGCAGCTTTTCAATTTGATCTAATTGTTGAGATAATTCATGACCGTTCCACTCATATTGCTGGGCCACTTTCAAGGTAGGTACTAAGAAGTCAATTGGCAAAATTGCATTTTGCCCATACACTAGGTTGAAAGGTGTAGTTCCAATAGCCGTTTTATATGCCACACGGAAGGCCCAAATTGCGTGATGCAATTGTTTGTCCCAATCTGACCTTCCATTATTGACAATCTTTGTCAATATAGTACATAGTACCTTGTTGGAACTTTCAGCTTGCCCATTAGCTTGAGGATGATATGGGGCTGATTTTTTATGAATCACAAGAAAGTCATTCATTAGTGATTCAATGACTTCGTTTAAGAAATGCGTTCCTCGATCACTCACTATCTCGATCGGTAGTCCAAAGCGTGTGAAAATGTGCTCAAAAAGAAATTTTGCTGTGGTTTGGGCATCATTCTTTCTAGTGGCTTTTGCTTCTACCCACTTAGTCAAGTAGTCGGTGGCTACTATGATGTACTCCGCATGTGATCCTTTCGCAGGTGGATTGATAGGTCCTATGAAATCAATACCCCACTTGGTAAATGCTCTCGCACAAACCATGGGTCTTAAAGGCATGTCATCTCTTCTAATGGGATATTTTGCTCTCTGGCATGTTTCGCAACTTCTCACATATGTCTCCGCATCCATGTGTAGAGTTGGCCACCACAGGCCTGCAAAGAGAATCATCTTGACCGTTCTGTCTGCTGAGAAATGTCCTCCCGCAGCTCCTGCATGTGCCATTTCTAATACAGAGAGATATTCCTTTTCATGAATGCACAATCTTAGCTGGTTATCCTTCCCGCGTTTAAAGAGTTGTTTCCCTAGGATGACGTAACCCTTGCTCTGTTCTTCAAGAGCACGTTTTCTTGCTAGGGTAGCTCCATCAGGGTACTCTCGAGTTTTCAAGAACTTTACTAAAGGCATGCTCCACCTTGGTGCTATTGTAGAATAGCATAACGTAGAGTTCTCATCTGGGATTTGTTCTTGACAGGTTGAACAGGTTGACACATAATGATGTGCATCTCGTTGCATGGTTGGCCAATATATGCCAAATCTCTTGAGTGTTTGCCATGTTCCAGTTGCGTTCAAGTGAGTGTTCCATTGATTTATGTGTGCTTTCTGAAGCCACATTTTTTGTTCATCTTCTTCCACGTATCTCATCAGTAGTCCGCTTGAATCCTGGTGGTATAAACTTCCAGCAATAATGTGAAGGTTCTTAGTCCTCCAAAGATCTTGCTTTCGGTTTGGCGTGATCCCATCTTTAGGTCCATGTGTAAGTATAGGGATCAACTTTTCGGCCCATTGAGGACATACTTCTAGGTTAAAAAGATAGGTGTCTGGCAGATCATCAGGAACTCCTCTAGGTGGCTCTCCGTGTTTTAACCTAGAAAGGTGGTCTGCTCTCACATGTGTGTTTCCTTTTTTGACTATTACCTCAAAGTCAAACTCCATTAATAACAAGAACCATCGTACCAATCTTCCCGTGCTACAAGGTTTATTGACTAAATACAACAAAGCTTGATGGTCTATGAAGAATTTGAATTTGTTGGCTAAGAGGTAATGTCTAAACTTCTTTACTGCATAAACCATTCCTAAGCCCTCTCTTTCTGTAGTCGTGTAATTTCTTTCGGCTTGGTTTAATTGTCTACTCGCATAAGCGATAGGATGGTCAAGCTTTCCTTCATCAGTCGGTTGAGCTAGGATACATCCAATTGCATAGTTCGAAGCATCAACATGAATATGAAAAGGCTTGCTCCAGTTGGGTGATTTTAGAATAGGGGCTGTACTCAGCCTCTTTTTAAGCTCGTTGAAGGCCTTCTCACACTCGTCTGTCCAAGTGAACTGAGTCAATAGACCGTATAAGGGCTTAGCTATTATGGCATACATGTGAATAAACCTACGGTAATATCCACAATGTCCCATAAAGGCTTGTACTTCCTTTACATTTTTGGGTCTTGGTAAGTCCATTATGACTTTAATCTTATCCTCATCCGTAGATATCCCGTTTCTTGAGACTATGTGTCCTAGTATTTTTCCTTGTCTTACCATGAAGACACATTTTTCTGGGTTTAAGCAGACTCTATACTGCCTACATTTGTTGAATATCTTCCTTAATTCCGGTATGTGATCGGGTCTTTGATTGGAATACGTGCAAAGGTCATCTACATACACTTCCATGCTTTTTTTCAAAAATTCCTTGAAAACGTGACACATTAATCGTTGGAAGGTAGCCGGTGCATTAGTGTTTCCAAAGGGCATCACTCTGAATGCATACACACCCCATTCCGTGGCAAATGCTGTCTTGTGTTGGTCCTCAGTCGCAATAGCTACCTGATTGTATCTGGAGAAACCATCTAGGAAGCTATAGACCTCTTTACCTGCTACCCTCTCCAATAGATGATCCGTAATCGGTAATGGGTAGCTATCACGTATAGTGGCTGCATTCACCTTCTTCAGATTTATGCACACTCTCAATTTTCCATTTTTCTTGGGCACTACTACTAATGGCGATACCCATTCTGTGTGTTCTATCTCGTATATGAATCCGGCATCCAACAACTTATCTATCTCTTCTTTTATCTTGGCTGAATACACATCATTATAAGTATAAGGTCTCAATTTAGAAGGTTTGGCTTCGGATGTCATGGGGATTCTATGCGCACATATAGATGGATCTACTCCTTTTAAGTCCTTATAAGTCCAAGCAAAGACATCCCGGTATTCTCTTATGAGTAGAATCAACTCTTGCTCTTCTTCCGCTGAGACATCCTGTCCTATGAAAGTACATCGTTCCTCTCCTCCTTCCATGGTTACGACTATTTTCTTGGTTTGTTCTTTATTATCATATGCTATTCCCGGTTGTGCTTCTCTTTTAGGCATTTGAATAGCAATCTTCCTCTCTTCCACTTCGTATTTTTTGAAATGAGCTGGTACCTCAAATTGGTCTTGAAGCTTGTTATCTTCATCTTCTAACTCCCTTTCAACTTCTAATTCTTCCTTTTGTGTGAGGTCCTTATGTTGCTCATTGGTAGTGATATCCATGTTGGTGGTACTGATCCCTAGATCCATGGGTTCTGGTTCCATTTCAATGCTCTCGTAGTCCTCCTTCCAGTCTTTCTCAATTACTTCTCCTTCTTCTGCCTCCTGAAGGACTACCATATACAAACTAACATCATAACCCTCCTCGTCAATACATTCGTTCATAGTTACCACTTCTTCGTTTACACAAACATCGAGGGTGGCTAAGATTTCCATCCAACCGTGAGGTTCGAATTCTTCGTCTGGAAAAACTTGTGGCATATAAGCCGGGTCTTGTACCGATCTCACTACACCTTGTTTCTACTGCCAACTTTTTCTTCTCTCTTCTTCCTTTTTTGCAGCTTGGCATATCCATAGATGAGTGTCTTCGTTCATCCAGGATTGGTCACTAGAACCTGCACTATGAATCGATTGGTCGTCTTCCTCTTTATGGATTTGATTCCATTGCAGAGGTGGTACATCTTGATATGTGTACGTATGTAGGTTGATCCTAGTGGTGACTCCTGCGTGTTGTAGGTACACTGCATCTTTTCCCCAGTCTTGTACAACCTTTAGCTGTCTCATGAATGGCCTTCCCAAGATCATTTCATAATTGCTTGGCCTTTCAAAGTGACATATCGCTAAAGTATGTTCGAATTCCACTCCGCACGTAGTGAAGACTACTCGTTCCAACAATCCTAAGGGTCTTTCTGTATGTCCATCTGCCATTTGAATTTTCATACGTGTTGGTCTCAATGCTGGTTTTCCCCATTTCTCCCAAATTTCTTTGGTAGCAATGCCAACACTAGCTCCTGAATCTAGTATGGCTTTGGTTGTGTAACCCCTATAGGTGATTGGAAGACAGGTATTTCCTTCATCTCCTTCACTAAAGTCTCCTACTTTATCCACTGGAATTCTCACCGTTTTCACTTCGTCATCTACCTCTTTCTTTTCCTCCTTGACTTCCCATTGATCTATCAATTTCTCTTTTAGATGGGGTTTTACCTTTAACAGTTCTTCAAATGTTAAGGTACATGGGATTTTCACCTCTCTAAGGCGTTGTATGATCTCCGATGTTTGAACTGATGGATTTGTTTCTCGTCTCTTTATTGATGGAATGCGATACAATTTTGAGTTGTGCTCGTATTCCCCGGTGTAATTGGGTAGCTCCTTTACATTGTCTTCCACTTCTTTGTCACTTGCATCCATTGGAAAAATTTCCTCTGAATTAAGTTCAGGTATTGAATCCTCTATTTCGTTTTCTGCTTCCAATTCTTCAAAGGGCGGTTCCATTCCTTCCACCTTTTTCCACTTGTCCTCTTGAACTCGCGCCCATAAATCCTTAGTCCAATCTCCTTCTGTTTCAGGGACTATGGATCCTTCCTTTCTCCCAATACCAATTTCATCATCCAGAGGTCTATTTATGTTAGGCTTTTCCTGATTGTTTAGACACTCTTGGAATTTTTCTTCGTAAATTCGGTTGTTTGGTAAAGGTGATGCGGGTTTTTCTAATGTTTGTTGGGCAACTTCTATTAATTTTTTGCAGATTTCCAATCTTTCTTTCTCTAAGTCGCCTCTCGGATACTCTCTCTCATGTTGTTCTATGGTAGGTCCTGCTTTTATTCTCGCTTTGTATGCCCGAATCCACATAGCTAATTCTTCAGGCATTGGGTCTGCTAATACTGATCCTACCTCCTCCCTTTTATTCTCCTTTTTACTTTCTTCTTCCACTTGTGCTTCTTCTGTTGATTTCTGTTTACTCTTTTCATTTTCCTTCTTTTGCAATAACTTTTTTTCTTTTATCCTGTCTCTCCTTTGCTTCCATCTTTGGGATCGTTTACTGGTGATACTTTTTTCTGGTTCTTCAGAATCTTCCACTCTATGAGGGATGGGTGCATTTCCCTCTTTGTCACTTTGATTATTTCCTTCTGATTTATCAGGGTTCTCTCTAGCCTTAGCTCTTGTTATGGCTTTTAAGGGTATAGTGTACTCTTTGTCGCTCCCTGATGATTCAATTACCTCTATCACGTTAATCTGCACCTTGGATGTGACTTGGTTGGGGTTCTTAGGACAATCTCTGAAAAGATGTTCCTTTCCACAATCGCTACAGTAACCTTCCCAAATTCGTTGTGGTGGTGGTGGGTTTGGCAATGTACATTCTCTAATATAGTGGTCACCTCCACACCTGTAGCATGGTCCTCTAGGTACAGGCGGTCTATTCATTGGTCGAGGTGGCATGGTTGCTCTAGGAGCTGTGTACATTAATGGTACATAGTCTTGCTCGTAGTTATATGAATTCTCTGGTGTCTCCATGCCATAAGCATATGGGTCATATTGTTGCCCATATTCCATTATTGAGCTCTCATAACCAGGGTATGTTCCTTGACTAGATTCGTAAAGTGAGTCATATGGTTCACTGCTAGTCAGAGGTGTGGCTGGCACTATAGCTCTTTCTAGGTTTTCCTCTGGTTGCGCTATCTTAACTGGGACAACGTTCTGAGGGTGAGGCGGTTGTTGTCCTAGCACTGGTTGAGGCTGCGTATATCCCTGATATGTGTATGGTCGTGATATAGGTGCCTGCGGCTGATATGAGGGATATCTAAAGGCTTCACCTCCCTGCTGATTCTGAGGGTATCCATATGGTCTCACATAAGGCTGGGTGGGTCTGGTTTGCCTATTGTAAGGGCACTTCTCGGTGCTATGGTTTGTATATCTCTGCTCTATGCTGCAATACTGTAGAGGTCCGGGGACAGAGGGTCTATGAGGAGCATAGGCAGGTGGTGGGACTACTCCCCTAGTACACAAGTGAGAAGGATGATCCCCTCTGCACTGCATACATCTTCTAAGCATAGGTATTCTCATAGGATTGGTGGGATAATTCCTCTGTCCTGGAACATTCAGTTTCTTGGCTAACAAGTCGGCAATTTCCTCTATGTTGTTTTTAGGGTTTGATGTGCTGCTTGTTGACTCTTCACTTTTCACACTTCCTTGGGGTATTTTCAAGTCTTCTGCAAGATTATCTTCTAGGTCTATACATTCCTTCATACACTCTTGCAAAGTTTGAACTCTCTTCACGTACACTAATGACCTCAAGGTTCCGTTCAACAGTCCTTCTAAGAACAATGATACCATTTTGTTTTGTGTTGGTCTCTCTTCTACGAGACATCTATCCACATACTGCTTGAATCTCCTGGCAGCCAATCTGACTGACTCAGTCGGGACTTGTTTGAAGCTGTGGATTAATGACGAAGAATTGTTTTTAATTCCAGATTTGGTGAATTCTTCAATCATTTCTTGATACACCTGATCCATGCTCTGAAAGGTATTTGGATCCAATGGCTGAAACCAGGCCAAAGCCGTGTCTGACAAGGTAAGGCCAAAAGACTCATATTGAATCATGAAGTCATCTACCTGCTCGGCTCTGACTACTTGTTTAAATTCTGCGATGTGATTTTAGGGTTCACTCGAGCCATCATAATGATTTCTCATGCACTTGGCCACTTGGATCGGCCTTAGTCTCCTTCCTGCTTCAGGTTGTCTCGGCATTACAGGGTAATTTGGTCTTCCTATTGGTATGCCTGGTCCTCGTACTACCTGTGGTCTGACTGGAGTATGAACTCCTTGTCTTGGGTCAATAGCTGGTTGTGGCCGGTAATTAGGATTAGTGGCAGGCATTGCGAATTGTACATGTGGTCTGACAGGGATCTGGGTGTGATGCGTTTGTTGTGTCTGTCCCAATTGTTGAATTGAATCATTTTGAGAAGTTCCATGTGGATTCCGTGAAGTAGTGGCTTGGTCCCTAGGGGGGAACACTGGGATGTTCTGATATTTCAGCTCAGCTCTCTCTAATTCAGTGACTGGCCAATACCTTCTGTGGTTTTTGTCCAAATATGTGATGATGGTGGAGAATTCAGGATCTTGTAACTCATAGATGGTAACTGGATTAGGAGTAGCTTCCCAAATAGAGGAATGGGCTCTGAGCAAGTGCTCCATCCCGTTGATCAAATACACATCTATCAGCGTATCATCCTGGGGAACTAGGTCTCCTCTCCAAAGCTTAGTGATTGTTGATCTCCCTCTAGGAGTAGTTACTTGCTCTTCAGTTCCATATCCATTTAAGCTCGAAGCATTATTTTCCTCACCACGCTCATTGATGATTTCAGGTTGTTCTGTGACTACGTATTGAATGTCTTGTTTATCCATGTACAGTCCTCCTATGTACTTAACTGCTGGTCTTGGCACTATGTAGGCCTCTGAAGCCTTCCTCAGTCTGGCCACTGATCTGTTTAGACCATCCAAATAGATAGGGATCTCATTGTGGTTCGTGCTCACATACTCTAAGGAAGTTCTGTATTCGCCCTCAATGATGGACATCTGGCCAATCATGGGCACAGTGTTTTGCATATCCTCTGAAGCCATGGGGATTTCTCCTTCTGACTCACTGGAGGTCTCAAAATAGTGTGAACGGTTACTTGGTTCGGCAGCACTCCCTACGGAGGAAATTACACTTCTTCGGCTTCCTAGGGTTCTTCCTGATCTCAGGTTCATTCACTTAAGAGCTCGGGTCAATTCTTGTCCACCTCTAGCCTCTAGAGTTCTAAGTTATGGCTTAGAAGTCTAGGGAAAACTTAGGCTGGAAAGTGACTGAAAGAAAATTTCAAGTCACGATACTTGACTCTCACGATCTCTGAGAAAACGATCGCTGACAAACGATACTTGGATGAAACGATCGCTGGAAAACGATCTTTCCCAAAACGATCTCTGACTGGGAACGATACACGATCTCTCAGCGAAACGATCTACGACCTTTGACCAAAACGATCGCTGGCAAACGACACTTGGGTCCAAACGATACTTGATCAAAACGATCGCTGGAAAACGATCTTTGACCAATCGATCTCTGGGTAAAACGATCTCTCGCAAGCGATCTCTGGTTGAAAACGATACACGACCGACGATCTCTAGTAGAAACGATCGGCGATACTTGGACTGAAGCGACACCCGATCTCTCACTAGACGATACACGATACTCGAATAGAAACGATCTACGATCTTCACCAGAAACGATCGGCGATACTTGGTCTGAAACGATACCGATCTCTAACAAGTGTCGCGATCTCCGCCAAACGATCGACGACCGACGACACCCGTGACAAACGATACACGACCTTTGACAAGTGTCGCGATCTCTGGATAACGATACTTGGCAAACGACACGCGATCGACGACCTCTGATCAAAACGATCTCTAAGGAAACGATCTACGATCTCTATCTGAAACGATCTACGACCGCTGGGAAATATCGCGATACTCGACCGCAGGAGTAAAACGATACTCGACCGCAGGAGCAAAGCGATACTTGACCCTTTTTCAAATTTTTGTAATGTTTTTTGAGATTTGAAGTTTCCCCCTTGCTCACCTAGCTCTTCTCTCTTACCCTCACCCACTGTATCAATCAACAAATGACTTTTAACCCCCTGAGAGTCCAAACGATACTCAGCGCAGGTCGTTTCTTTCCTTTCCTAGGTTGAAATACTGAAAATTTTTTATCAAATGGGTAATTTAGTTTACCTTGGTAGCACCTATGATCTCTTGGTCCAACTCTTTTGCACTGAACTCTTCCCTATTGCTTGTTTTCCTCGCCACGATCGCTGCAACTCACACGACACTCGACACTGCTCTCCACGATACTTGTTCAACAAGTAACTTGAAAAATGAAATTTTCTGGCTTTTATACTTGGCAAGTCCTAGCTTATAAAAAAGGAAAATTTTTGAACTTCACTAAAGCCTACTCTACTCTCCACTCACTCCTACTCTACTTCTTCTACTCACTTCCCTAATCTATCAACTCACTACACACACTCCAAGAATGAGAAGTAGCAAGTGCGGCTGAAATTGACTTACCAAAGAAGAGAAGATTTCCGCTACTCCAAGTTCTTCAAAGCAAAAAGCTACTTACCATCACACGAATGCCTCGGTTTGAATCGTCACTCCCCGGCAACGGCGCCAAAAAGTGTGTTGACCTAAGCTTCAACTTAGGGACTTGCGGAGAAAGAGACTATACCTCAATCCCCTCACAAGTGCATATAGTGGGGATACACGCTTTTAATTATCAATCCGAAGAGTATGCAAACCTAGCCGAGTGTATGAAGACATGCAATCGCGTAATGGTCAATGCAAATGAATTACTCAAGAGTGAAAATGAGGTAAATTACTTATCCTAACAAGCTTCAACTGTAGGTCAAGACGAAACGATACTTGGTGCAGCAGCCGTCAGTATTTTGGACTTTTCTCCTAGCTCCGAACTCCAAACATAGCGAATGGCATATGCGTTTCGAAGCTCTCGAGAAGACGCATCCAATGGCAGTGGTTTCACTCAATTCCGACGCTCCTAATTCAAGTTATGACAGAAATACTGAATTGCGGAAATACTTTCCTACTCTTCAGCACTTCCTACACCTCGCACACACCTTTCCTACAGCAAAGAAACACTTTCAAGGATAGACAACACTCACAAGCACTCTTTCCAAGCAATACACATGCATACAAGCTCACGAAGAAGAAGATGAAGAGGGAAGGAGACACAAATTCGAATTTCTGTGCTCTCTATTCTCACAATGGCAAAAAGTCTTTTACAAAGAGTCACATTTGACTTATATACTAGTGCCCTAAAAATGGTCCTTTCACACAAGTGACCGGCACTTTATTCACTAAAACCTAATTTCCTACTATTTTACATGGGTAAGCTTCTATTCTTCTATGGGAGTGCATCTAGAGGACTCCTCTAGTGCCTTTACAAGGGAAATATGTTACAAGAATGAATATGTTACAAAAATATGTGGTCCAAATCGGAAAAATTTTGGGGCCCGTCTTTTTTCTCTGCTTTGTGCGCTCTTTAGCTCTGCAACAGATAGATAGATAGATAGATAGATAGATAGATAGATAGATAGATAGATAGATAGATAGATAGATAGACAGATAAATAGATAGATAGATAGATAGATAGATTGATTGATAGATAGATGGATAGATAGATAGATGGATGGATGGATGGATGGATACATATATAGATAGATAGATAGATAGATAGATAGATAGATAGATAGATAGATAGATAGATAGATAGATAGATAGATAGATAGATAGATAGATAGATAGATAGATAGATAGACGGATAGATAGATAGATAGATAGATAGATAGATAAATAGATAGATAGATAGATAGGTAGATAGATAGATAGATAGACAGATAGATTGTTGCTCTTGCACAATGGTGAGAACCACGTTAAGAAGCTTCACCTCCTTAATGTCAATCCGCGGAAGAGATAGGAGTGATATGAAGATCGTGAACGTGAGATGAAGTGAGAGTGAAGGTGAGAAGCACAAAGATGCACACACACATGCACACACACTACGAAGAGACAAGCAAGACACAATGGAAGGTGAGAGATTAACTCTATTACTCAAGAACACTCTTACAAGTTCAAAATAGCTCTAAGCTCTTCCCTACTCAAACAAGCTAACCTCAAAAATGAGCTCTCTAGCTCTTTTTATAGTTTCTAGACTAGTTTTGACCGGTTTCACATCTAGTGACCGGCATAGTTAAAAAATAGGTCCTAGAGGCTATTTGGAAGGGTAAACGATGTCTAAAAATAACGAAAATTGGTACGCGCATTCTACCTAAGCTCCTCAAGCTCGAGGACTCCTCGGCTTGCACAAAACGGAGCTATGGATTACAAAATGGGGTTTTGTCTATATTACATATGTTACAAGAGTGATGAAAATCACTGTTGGATGTTTGAAGAGGTAATAAAAATATAGTTGTTTGAAAAAATGATCCGACTGGCTCCCTGCTCCGTCTTTACATGCTTCCACGTCGTCTGTGCCTCTAACTGCTTCCAACACCCCCCTCCCTCTCGCTTCTGTCGTCCTCGACAGAACCTTGTTGTGCGGTCTGCCGGATGTAGTTTTGTAGGAGGTCATGAGCAAGGGTGTGCTCGGATACTCGAATGCCTCGGGCCAGATCAGCCTCGAGTTTCTCCCAGTCGATTGGTTGCGGTTCGTCGGGTGGCGGGAGTTGATAGTGCGCGGAATAAACCATTCGCTCACAGGCAAAAAGTTGCAATAAATGTGTGGGCCTGCTTATTAACACTTCAGAGTGGTATTCCCAAAAACCGGTGGTGAACATTTCTTCGAATGTTTGCTTGTAGCACGCCGGTAAGTACTTGACTCTGCAATGCCAGGCATAACACACCCGGAGCGATGGCGTCGTACTCATGTCATATGCGAGATCCAAGTTGCCATGCTCAAAGCCCGGGGTATTAACATGTGGTGCTTTGACTCTCCGGAAGACTTTAAATATCATTTGCATCATGTCAAATATCTTGACAGTCATATGCGCTGCTATATCATCCATATATCTCAAGCGAGGTAGCCAGTGACGAATCGTTGCCATCATGTAGCCAATTGTCGGTGGTCCTGTAGGTGGCCTGAAATATGGGTAGTTCAACCAGTCCTGGCACTGCTTATTGTTTTGTACTTTGATAGCGAAGGCGGTCCAGGAGCGGCGACGTGGCACGGGTCCCCAACATGGGTTGTATTTTAAATGTAAAGGTGCCTTAACCCATGTGCTCATCATTTCAGGGTACTCCTGTAAAAGACGTGTATGCCAATCTGGTTGATAAATAGTGCCTTGTTGCGCATCCAGTGGCAAGTCTTCAGGCTCGAACTGGGTTGCATGTGATGGCTTCTTGCCAGTTTGCTTCTCTATGGCCAGCTGGTATTCGGCCATTAGCATGAAGTAAGGTTTGTATTGAAGCTCATGCCCGGATATGTACCTGCGTGGGGCCAATTGAGCAAAGTAGGGAGATTGCAAAATTCGTTCTTCGATCATGGCCATAGCATGTAGCTGGGCCTCAACTCTAGCTGAGTGCGTTGTTCCAATTTCCTCCACAGTCTTCATCCATGCGGGGGTCGGAAGTTCGTATGTCATATGGCCTTCAGCCGTGACTTGTCCTCCTGGGATGGGTATTGGCTCGTACGCTTCTTCAAACGTTTCCTCCACTGGAATGGTTATGTTCTCGTCGTCAGCTGGGATCTCCGGTGGGGAATCAGGCCTTGGTGGCGCTTCATATACGTCAATTCTTGACTGGAGAGTGATTACCTGGGCCCGTAATGCGTTGAGTTCTTCTAAGATTTCCAGAGCAGGGTCCACAGGTTCTTGTACTTCTGCTGCTACTTGTACTTGTTGTGGTGCCGGTTCTCTGAGCTGTAGTAACTTGTGATCTTCTTTTTACTTCTGATGCTCTTCGTTCATTCGATCATAGTCCTCTAGCAGTCGAACATGGTCATCTAGCAACATCTTCATTGCTTCTGATGGGATTGCCTTGAATCTGCTAGGACTTAAGGGTTGTTCTGGATGGTCCAATGCCGCTTCCAAATTCTCTCTATTCTGCTCTTGGAGTCTCTGGTTCTCCTCTTTTGCTGCGGCTAGGTGTCTCCTGAGTAAGCCCATATTCGTGGTCAGCGTCGCGTTCCTAATTGTTTGGGCTCGAAGCAGGTTGTCCAGATCAGCAGTGGCTTCTTTTGTTTTCTCTTCACTTTCTAGCTCTAGCTTATGATATGCCTCTCTTAGTTCTTGGTATCGAGTATTTAAAGAGGCATTCTCGATTGATAAGGAATTAAGCTGCGACTGTAATTCATTTGTCGTCCTCTGCAGCTGTTGATAGTTGTTGCCAAGAGATGCAAACTCATCTCGTACTTGTGACATGCATGTGAACATTTGTTGAAGTGCAGTGTCTATGGTTGGCGATAATAGTAATGGAG
Source organism: Ceratopteris richardii (assembly GCA_020310875.1). Classification (NCBI taxonomy): domain Eukaryota; kingdom Viridiplantae; phylum Streptophyta; class Polypodiopsida; order Polypodiales; family Pteridaceae; genus Ceratopteris; species Ceratopteris richardii. The sequence continues at coordinate 29,261,254 of CM035420.1, forward strand.
TGCTAAGTGAGGATGCAGTGGAAGTAGATGCAGCGAGAATGGGGAATGGGGTTGGGAAGGTGGATGCAGTGGTGATCGTGGAAAATTGTGACGTACCTAAATATGATGGTGCTGTGAGTGGAGTGGGTGCTGGTGCGGTGGGTGGTGAGATGTCCATGTCATTGGACATGTCAAGTGCGGTGACTGTGAAAAGCGGTGTGTATGTGGGTGGTTGTGTAGGTGTGAAGACGGGATTTACAAATGTAGAGTAATTTACAGGGGGGATGGCTGGAGCAGCTTGGTGAAAAGGGGAAATAGGGGTTATAGTGGGCTGGGGAGGTGAAACGGGTGAGAAGGTTAGTGGGGTTAGAAAGGTGAAAGGGTGTCTTAAAGGTGGGGGGAAGGATGGGAAGGATGAAGGGATGAAGGGGTTATCATGTAGACGAGGTGGGGTGGGTGCGGGCATGGTGGTATGAATGGGCAGGGCAAAGGCTGTGGCTGTGTTGCCGTGGACTGGTGTGGATGTGGGAGGAGCAGGTGGGTGTGCAGGGGATACAGGATGGTTTGGTGAAACATGAGGTGAGAGAGGAGTAGAAGGTGTGGATGTTATTTCAAGGATAGTGGTAGTATGTACAACGGTAGTACGTGGCGGGGAGTCGACTAGGATAGCTTCTTCGGTGAAGGATCTTTCCGGACGTAGGCGTGCATCTTGCGCCTGGTGGGAGGATTGAGCACCTACCGGAACTCGAATATATTCACCGGGCTTCGATAACAGGCGAACTCTGCGAGGGTCATATTGGGGGAGTGGCTTCCTTTGTAAATATCTCAGTGCTTCGATCGGGCCAATGGATTTGACCAGTTCTCTGAACCCTCTGATGTAGACTTCTTCAAACCCTCCGGAGACGAGTTCTTGTTCGATTATGGTTTGGCTCTCTTCTTCAGTCAATTTCTTCCGTGCCCAGACTTTCTCCATTGTACGATATAATTTCTTGATTGCCAACGTGTAAGCTGCTGCTTCGAAAGTCTCCTCTTCATGCGTGCTGGTGTCACCGTGTGCATCGGTTTGTTGGCCTTGGCCGTCTGTCCGTCCTTGTTCTTGGGAATCATGCGTGCCCTGGCTGGCTTCGTCATCACCTTCGTCGTCGTCGGTGGTTGTTCTTTCATCATCAGAGCTCGACACAACTTGTCCCTGTGGCTGATCCCGCGGTGTGCTAGGGTAGCTGGGGCGTTCATATTCTTGAGAGAACATCTGTGCCTCGGAGTACTGAAATTCATTGGAGAATGCATCAGGCATTTCAAAATCGAATGTTGTGTTTATTGGTTCTGCCTCCATGTGTGGTATTGGGAAAGAGAAGGCTTCCGCACCAATAGTGGTGGGAGCTTCTGCTGTCGTGGTGGTGGGTTCTGTGGTTGTAGCTGCCTGAGGTGCAACGGTACTGGTAGTGCCCTCCGTTACCACTGGTCTAGATAACCTTATTCGAATGGGTTGTACTGTGGGAGCGGCTTCTGTCGGTGATTGCTCTGGGGAGGGTTGTGGTGATGGTGACTCTGGCACTTGAAGGCAAGGAATAGTGCCTCTCATGCGCTTACCTGCCCGTGCTCTGCTGGGCTTCCTGGCTTTCTTCGTCGTTCCTTTTAATGCCTTCAACTCTTCTCCTGTTAATGCACGTTCAATTGGCAAGTCATAAGCCAAGCACATATAAACAATTCTTGTCAGCGCACAACATCCATTAAGCACTTTCTTTCGTTCCCATCTGTGTTGTGCCAAATACATTTGATCAATGATCCAACTCGCCAAATCGACAGTCTGAGGTCCAGTACAGGCTAAGTACAATCCAAACCATATTCTTTTATGTGGCATGGTGAATCTGTCCTGAGCGAGGAATGCAAAATGTTGCATGCATATCCGTAGTGGCTTTGACAGCTCAGGTGTAATTGCTGAGATCTCCTCCCACTTCGTGACATCCCCACGTTTCATAGGGTCTGGAACTAATCTTTCTCTATCTGTGGGCGTGTGGGTTCCATGAATCTTGATGGCAGCTCTGATTAAATCCTTCGAAAGATAAAATCTTTTGTAGGGTGGATCATCCACTAAAGAAGGCAAAATAAAAGTTCCTGGGATGTCCTTATTCTCTGAGACCAGCAAAGTAGTGATTAAATAATAACACCTGTAAAAGTCAGGTTTGGGTAGCGGATCACTGAAATACTCCGTGAAGCCGGCTCTGGCCCAAACGTGAGTTAAGTCCTGAGTGTTCTGTAGGCCTTCGAACTCTCTAGAGAAGAACTGGTATTTTCCCCAAGTGCGGTCATCAAACGTCAAATTAGATTCAAATATAAAATCCGCATCCGCTAAGGGTCCTGCAAGTCCCTGAAACCAGTGAGAGTTACGGTGTATCTTTTCTGTGTAGCCCATAGGTGGGTTATCGATCGGCATGGGCCCTGGAAATCCTTGGAATTCTGGCGGTGGAGCAGTCGGGTGGGATTCTGCTCGTAAAACATTGAGGGGCGCCGCAGCTACACTGGGGCCTGCTTCTGATGGTCCTTCGTCGGTTTGCATGATGACTGATGCGCTAATGAGAAAGATCTGCTACAAAAGATTAACACATTAGCATGGAAATTAATTATGATCCCATTAAAGTGAGACCGCAATCCCTTTCCATAACTGATGCGTAACCCGTGTAGCCAAGTGCTGTGATGTGATGGATGCAATGCTTCTTGCAGCACTAGTGCAGGTCTCTAGACACCTACACGTTTCAGATCATGCATACATTTCTTGATGAGATGAGATTATGAGTGATGTGTAATGATGGTGGGTGAATTTATGCAAGGTTTAAAGGTTAGTGATTTATTACAAGGTTGAATGTTAGTCGGGGGGTAGTTAGACAATGGGTTCGGGGAAGACGGTTGGACATTCTTCGGTATCCATTTCCTAAGAGTCTTTGAGTGGGTGGTGGGTTTCTGCTGAGGGGCAAAAGGTAGTATCGGGTGTGGTGGTATTGAGGGATGGAAAGATTTGTGAGGGGTATATATTACATGGCTTAAGGGTTGAGCTATGATACATGGTTTGGGTACCCAAATCTGCGTGGGTGTGGGTCTATGGGTAAGGTATTTCTTGGCGATCCAAATTTATCGAATGCTCGGACCTGTAGAAGAAGGTCGAGGGGATGGTGGATACTGATCCTGTTTCTGTTCTGCCTTTTTATTGTCAATCTCTGCTTGGTTGGAGTTCTTCGGTGCTTTTTGTCCTTTTGGCACCCATATTTGTCTGGTGCCGCTTCCTTTGGATGGCCTAAACTGCTTTCCTTGTTGTGTCTTCTGATACTGCCGTCGGTCTGGATTCCTTCGTCGTGGTTGACTCTGTTGTTGTTGAGGTTGAGAGGTCGGATGGACACTCTGCTTTGGAAAAGAAGGGAGATCCAACACTTGCGTGACCTGCCCATTAGGAAGTGATGCGTTCTTTAACTTTAATCTAGGCCAGTCCGCAACAAGTTTGGAAGGATGAGCACCGCAGGGTGTTGTGCTCATTTGGCCACTGATGCAACCCACCTGACCGTTGATTGTGTCCATCTGCCCTAGCGGATGGGTAGCTGCCTCTTCTAGTTTGCAGGAAGTCCCAGGGAAGATCTCCTGTCGTCCTTCTGATTGACAACTGTCCATAGCCAAGCCCGAGTGGGTTGGTGTAGACATAACGTGACTGGTCTGCTAAAGATCTTCCGGTCTTCCGTCGCATGCGTTTCATAGGGTCTAGGGTTACAAACCTCAGTCAGAATGCAATTAGGGAAGTCAAGCGGTATCACTCGCTTCTGCTCTAAGGTTCCAATCTGTAAGGAGCCTTGTCTAAGATTTAGGTCCACTGAGTGATCGTATAGCCAATCTTGGCCAAGGATTAGGGGTTCTATCAGGTCGTCATCATGGCACACTAGTAGCTTCGCTATCATGGTCACATCCTTAATGAGGATAGGAAGGTCCACCTCACCCATGCAAGGGGTTTCCATGCCTCCTAGGCCTATGAGGTATGCCTCAATTGGCCGCATTTCTATTCCTGAATCCTTATAGTGGGACCATCTAATCGCACTAGTCGCAGCACCTGAGTCAATTAAAGCCCTGAGTTCTTGGCATGGGTTGCCGTGCTCTAACCTAACTCTAATGAATGGTCTCCTGTCCACTATGCTAGGATGAGTGGTTGACTTTACTTGACACATGGCCATGGGATATCTGGGTGATGTTTCCAGATGGTTATAATGTTCTCTCCCTAGTCATTGTCTTCTTAGCTTCATGCGCTTAATGCGTTCTATGGCTTCTGCCTGAGCTTCCGCTCGTATTCTATTTTCTTCCTCCTTACGCTTCTTTGCCAACGTGAGTCGTCTGAGCATATCCTCAGTAAGAGGTTCCTGATATAGCTTGACTCTACAGCCACTAATGTAATTAGGCATTATATCTCCTTCTAAGGTGGCTAACTGTACTGCTCCACTAGTCGAAAGTCTGTTAATGATCATAGGTCCATAACCTCGCTTTTCTAACTTCCGTGCGTGCTGTTTCAGCGTATACACTAGAACTAAATCTCCTTCTTTTAAACCTTTATCTTTCACATGTGCATCAAAATATGCTTTCTGTCGCTTCTTCGCTGCGTATATTCCTGCTGCCGCTTTCAGTCTGGTTTCTCCTAATCGTTCCAAGTCCATTATTCTCGCTAATAATTCATGGCCGGTCCACTGATGTTCTTGTGCAACCTTAAGTGTCGGTATCAAGAAGTCCAAAGGAAGCACAGCATTCTGACCAAAAACCATCTGAAAGGGAGTTGCATTGAGTACGGTCTTGTAGGCCACTCGATATGCCCAAACAGCGTGGTGTAACTGTTTGTCCCAATCTGAACGTTTGTTGTTCACGAGTTTCGTCAGTACGTTACAAAGTATCTTGTTAGTGCTTTCAGCCTGACCATTGGCCTGAGGATGATATGGTGCAGATTTCTTGTGAATCACCATAAAATCTTGTAACAAATATTCAATGACTTGGTTTAGAAAGTGAGTGCCTCGATCGCTCAGTAACTCTATAGGCAATCCATATCTTGTAAAGACATTCTCAAATAAGAATTTTGCAGTTGTGTGTGCATCATTCTTTTTTGTGGCTTTTGCCTCTACCCATTTGGTTAGATAATCTGTGGCAACAATAATGTATTCCGCATGTGTACCTTTTGCAGGGGGGTTGATGGGTCCTACAAAGTCTATACCCCACTTAGAAAATGCACGTCCGCCCATCATGGGTTTCAATGACATTTCATCTCTGCGAGTAGGAAACTGAGTTCTTTGGCACACATCACATCTCTTTACATAGGTATGAGCATCCATGTGAAGAGTGGGCCACCATAATCCTGCAAAGAGAATGGCTTTGACTATCCTATCTGGTCCAAAGTGACCTCCTGCAACACCTTGGTGTGCAGTCTCTAGTATGCTCAGATAATCGCTTTCATGAACGCATTGTCTTAGGTATCCATCTCGTCCTCTTTTGTATAGGTTATCGCCAATAAGTGAATAGTCTTGAGCTTCGTGCTCTAGACTATGTTGTCGAGCTAAGGTCATTCCTTGAGGGAATGTGTTCGTCCTCAAGTATGTCACTAAAGGTTCACTCCAGTCTGGTGTGAGAGACACGTGATATAATGTAGCATGCTCTACTGGTGGTTTTTCACAACAAACATGGCATTCTTTACACAACTTGTAGACATCTGCTTCCATCATAGGCCAATATACTCCCAATCTCTGCAGAGTCTGTAATGTTCGATGTTTTGAATGATGTTGCTTTAGTGCACCTACGTGTGCTAATTGCAACCAATTCGCATGTTCTGATTCATCTACACAACAAGCAAGAATCTTTTGATTATCCCGTTTATATATGCTTCCTGCCATTATTTGGTACCTCTGAGACTTGGTAATCTCTCCTTCTTTGATCTTTATCCTAGGATTCTTGGGTCCGTATGTCAGAATAGGGACTATAGGCTTAGCCCATTCTGGTGCTATCTCAAGGTTAAACAAGTATGCATCTGGGAGATCATCCGCTACTCCTTGAGGAGCTTCTCCTGAGGTTAATCTTGAAAGGTGGTCAGCTCTAAGATGTGTCTTTCCTTTCCTGACTACTACTTCAAAATCATACTCCATGAGTAATAGAAACCAACGTATCAATCGTCCTGTGTTACATGGTTTGTTGACTAAGTATAATAGGGCTTGATGATCTGTAAAGAACTTGAATTTGTTGGCCAACAAGTAGTGACTAAACTTCTTTACTGTGTAGATCATCCCTAATCCTTCTCGTTCCGTCGTGGTGTAATTTCTTTCTGCTGCGTTCAATTGTCTGCTCGCGTAAGCTATGGGGAGATCTATGTTACCTTCATTCGTGGGTTGTGCTAACACACATCCTATGGTGTAATTGGATGCATCCACATGTACATGGAAAGGCTTACTCCAATCTGGGGTTGTCAATATAGGTGCTGAGCACAAACGTCGTTTAAGTTCATTGAATGAATTTTCACATTCATCTGTCCACTCAAAATTGGTTAAAAGAGAGTACAAAGGCTTGGCTATGATTGCATACATGTGTATGAATCTCCTATAATAACCGCAATGGCCCATAAATGCCTGTACCTCTTTCACATTAGTTGGTCTAGGTAATTCTGCAATTACCTTCACCTTTTCCTCGTCCGTAGAGATTCCATTTTTTGACACAATGTGTCCTAGAATTTTGCCTTGTCTGACCATGAAAACGCATTTTTCTGGGTTCAAACAAACCTGATATTCTCGACATTTGTCAAATATTTGTCTTAACTCTGGGATATGGGTCTGTCTTACATTTGAATGTGCACATATGTCATCGACATAAACTTCCAAACTCTTGCGTAAGAATTCCTTAAAAACATGACACATGAGTCGCTGGAAAGTGGCGGGTGCATTTGTTAAGCCAAATGGCATCACACGAAATGCAAATATGCCCCATTCAGTGGCAAAAGCCGTCTTGTGTTGGTCCTCTGGAGCAATGGCTACTTGATTATAGCCTGAAAAACCATCAAGAAAGCTGTAAACTTCCTTGCCCGCAACTCTTTCCAATAAGTGTTCCGTGATAGGAAGAGGATAACTGTCTCTAATCGTGGCAACATTAACTTTTTTAAGGTTAATACACACACGCAATTTTCCATTCTTCTTAGGCACAACCACAATGGGGGATACCCATTCGGTATGCTCAATTTCGTAAATGAATCCTGCTTCTATCAAGCGATCTATCTCCTCTTTAATCTTCGCAGCGTAGTTATCATTATACGTGTACGGTTTCTGTTTCGTAGGTTTTGCATCTGGAGTCATAGGGATTCTATGAGAACATATATCTGGATCTACTCCTTTCAAATCTTTGTAACTCCAAGCAAAAACATCTCTATATTCGCGCAATAGGGCAACTAGTTCTTCTTCTTCTTCAGTCGTCAAATCATGCCCTATGAATGTACATTTTTCTTCTTCTCCTTCTATGGCAACTATTATTTTCTTGGTTTTCTCTCGGTTATCATATACTTCTCCGTCATTCGCCTTTCTATTGGGCATTCGTACCATGATTCTTCTATCTTCGATTTCATATTTCTTGAAGTTCTCGCGTACTTCAAACATAGATTCTTCTTTTTCTGACATGGTTTCTTTCTTCTTTCTTTTCTTGCCTTCACTCTTGGTAGTCACTTCCGTGGCTAACCTCACCTCATTCGTAATTTCCTCGTGTCTCTGAGTGTGAGTCTCTACTTTGTAGAAATATTCTTCTTCTGATGCAAAGGGCGGGTCCATGATAATTGATTCCAAATCAACATCGCTTGCATCCCCAAATGCATCAGTGTTAGGTTCACACTCTTCTAAAACTGCATCGCACATGATTGGCTCTATCATGAAGACTGATATGTCATAGCCATCCTCGTCACAGTGGGGTGTCCATTGTTCTTCATTGATGGCTACATCCATGGTTGCTAGTATTTCTGCCCAACCATGGGGTTCAAACTCTTCATCTGGGAATACTACAGGTGCGTAGGCTGGATCTTGAAGGGTTCGTGGATGTTGTTCTGCACCTAAGGTCCTGGCTTCTGACCTTTCTTCCTCTTGTTTGGCTACTTTAAACATCCATAAATGAGTATCCTCATGCAACCAAGAAGGATCTGATTCTAATGAGTGCACGGATTCCGTCTCTACTGGTGTTTTATGGATGGTATTCCATTGTATTGGGGGTACATCTCTGTGTGAATAGTCTTTAAGATTGACTTTAGTAGTCACTCCTAAATGTTGCAAGTACAAAGAATTAGTTCCCCAATCTTGTACAATTTGCAACTGACGCATGAATGGTCGTCCCAATATCATCTCATAAGCACGATTTTTTGCAAAGTCACAAATGGCGAAAGTATGCTCAAATTCTACACCACAAGTGGTGAGAGATATGCCTTCTAGTAAGCCTAATGGTTTTTCTATGTGTCCATCAGCCATTTGTAGTTTCATCCTGGTGGGTCTGAGTGTTGGCTTACCCCAACGTTTCCACAAAGCGGTGGTAGCGATGGCTACTCCGGCTCCTGAATCTAAGATGGCTTTCGTGGTGTAGCCCTGATGGGTTATTGGAAGATATGTGTTACCTTCCTCTCCTTCGCTTACGTCTCCAATCTTTTCCACGGGTATCTCTGGTACCTTCTTATGTGATCCTATTTGAGAGGGTGTGGTAGCAAGCTCAGGGAATTGATTTGCTACGTGCTTCCACAATTCTGGTTTTACCTTTAACAATTCCTCTAGAGTGAGATTACACTGTACTTTCGTGTTCTTGATCACTTCCGTGTTCCTAGGGATCACTGATTCTTCATTCCTCACTGTTATACTGGGTGCTCTCATACTAATAGAATTTGCTTCCCAAGGTCCTGTGAACTGAGGTAATTCTTGTAAAGAATTAGATTCAAATCCTGTGGGTTCACTCAGTCGTTCCACCTCTACATCATCATATATAGAGGGGATGTCTTGGGGAAATTGTTCCTGCAAGTCGTCTATTTCTTGAATAAGAGGATGGGTTCCTTGTTCCTTTCTCCATTTCTCTTCTTGTATTTCTCTCAAAAATTCATGTCAATACCTATGTATGGAAGACAAATTGTCTTGACTTTCTGTATTGGGTACTTGAGACAGGGGTGGTGCATTCCTTTCCCGTGTTTCTGTGACAATGGGGTTCCTATGCTGATCCTTTTTCTCTTTGCTTTCTATCAAGTATTCTAGCCTCTCCATTAGTCCTTGAAAGTGTAATTCCGGTTTTGCCATGTTATTCCAATTAAGATATCTAGAGGCTTCGAACAAAGCTTGTGCTAACTCTACCATCTTCATGCAAAGTTTAGTTCTCTCAATTTCTAGATCAGCTCGAGGGTAGTTTTTACTCATTTCCGTTACTTGAGGTCCCTCTTTTATTCTAGCCTGATATGCACAAAACATCATGTCTAGATCTTCCGGTATGGGTTCCGCCAAAACTGATCTTGATTTTTGAGCTGGGTTTTCTTGATTTAATTCTTGTGAAGTCAATTCTTGGATTTTGGCTCTAGATTCCTTCAAGCTTCCTTCCAACTCCGTTATCTTTTTACTCCATTTTCTCTTGATTCTTTCTCTAGAATCTTTCCAAGATTTTGTCTTTTTACTGCTAGATTCTGCAACTTCACTAGTTCCGGCTACTTTCTCTCGATTAAGCGGTTGGTTTTGTAAGAGCGCCTGGGCTCTGGTTATAGCTTGGATAGGCACGTATGTAGGGTTGGATCCATCTGCGTTGTTTACAATACCTATCACGTTGATCGGTGTCACATTCGAAGCATTAACAGGGTTCTTAGGACAATCTTTGATTATATGCTCTTTGCCACAATCGGCACAAAAGCCTTGTATGTTATAGTACTGTGATTGCCTTGCTATTGGGGGATGTGGACAATCCTTTATGAAGTGATCTCCTTGGCACCTAAAGCATGGTCCTCTAGGGCCCTGTGGTCTCTGTTGTCTCAATTGGGGCCGTGGGTTTGGGTTTGTGTACATCACATTAGCATAGTCTGGCTCCCAACTAGGTTCCATTGGTGGACTATCATAATGATACGTCTCCACATGCTCTGGTGACTCCGTGTAATAAGCGGGTGGACTAGTTACATGAGTAGAGTCAAAACTGTTTGAGTTCGGGTCACTTTCTGTGATCAAGGGTGAAGAAGGCACTAAGGCCCTATTTAGGTTCTCTTCTGCAGCAGCGTATTTGACTGAGATGACATTCGCTGGTGGGGGTGGCTGCTGAGCTAAGACAGGTTGAGGTCTCTGTTGAGCCTGGTGAGAGTAGTTCTGGGGAGGCCTATAGTAATAAGGCTGAGCATTGTATTGGCCTTGATACCTACCTGGCTGCTGGTATGTTTGCGGGTGGTTCTGTCTCACGGTTTGTTTGTTGTATGGGCAGTCCTGAGCCGTATGATTCGTGTATCTTCTCTCAATTGTACAATATTGGCCAATAGGGTTGACTTGAGGTTGAGGTGCATTGGGGCACACGTTTGCCAAATGATTTCCACCACAAGTGTAACAACGTACATTAGTTGGTAGCTTGGGTACCGGTTTACTAGAAACTCCTAGTTTTTGGGCCACTTTTTCTGCTAGGTCTTCTATCGAATTAGACAATTTTGTGGATGCTAGAGAAGAACAATCTGAGTCCTTATAGACCTTTGAGAGTTCTAATTCATCTCCTAGGTTGTCCTCGATGTCTATACATATTCTTACACACTCCTCTAGCGTTCTGGGTTCTTTTAGGTACACATAGGAGCGTAGTTTAGCGCTCAACAAGCCATCTAGGAACAGTGATACTTGTTTGGCTTGTGAGGGTAGCTCTTGCATTGGACATCGTTCGACATATTGTCTGAACCTACGTCCTGCCAGTCTAACTGTTTCCTGAGGGGTTTGTTTAAAGCTATGAATCAACGAAGATGTGTCATGTCTAATCCCACTTTTAGAGAATTCAGTGATGAATGACTCTAAAAAGTGATGGATGTCTCTAAATTGCCTTTGTTGCAAAGGTTGGAACCAAGTTAAAGCGGTATTCTTTAACGTTAGTCCAAATGCATTGTATTGTGTGAACATGTCCTCGACTTGTTCTGCTCTTAGTACTTGCTTGAATTCTGCGACATGGTCATAGGGATCTCCTGTCCCATCAAAGTAATTCTTCATTGATTTTACTAATTGAGTGGGTCTCAATACTCTTGCGTGTTCACGTGGTCTAGGTAGAGGAAAATCATCTCTACCACCTAGTATTCCATGATCTCTTTGTCTATCCGCTCTATTAGTGTTCGTGGTTGTTCTATCTCTCCCTATGGGGTGATTAAAGCTTACTTCCGGTCTCTCTTTATTTCCTTCTCTTTGATTTCCATGGGCTGAGGATGTTCCTGCCCCTTGTTGACTTGTATTCATGTTCGTTCTAGATGGAGGGAATACCAATTCACCTCTCCATGTGTATGTGTTTTTAGCGCGGTCAGGCACCACAAAGACTCTTTCTGAAGTCTCATCCAGGTATACAACCTTTCCAGGTGTATCTGGGTCCTTGAAGTCATAAATTGTAATGATGCCTATCTCACCAGGGTGTTCCTTTCTGTACCTCCAAAAGGCTTCATCTGTCTCTTTATTTACAAACAACTCGGTGCTCCTGTTATCTTGAGGGATCCACTCTGGGATGAGTACTCTTGTTAATACGGATTTCCCTCTAGGTGTTCTAGGTTCTTCTAACGGTTCTTTTCCTTGAAATTTTGCTTCCGTCTCTAATTGAATTGTGCCAAACTCATTAGTATCGTTTGGCTGCGTACTTAGAACGTACATGGTTCCTTCCTTGTCTATGTACGCGTCTCTCTCAAATTTCACCACTGGTCTTTCCAATCCAATGGGTTGATCAGGGTTGTGCAATTGCACCACTTGCCTTCGCAAACCATCCTCATAGATGCGAGCACCTAGTCGGTTGGTTCGGAGAAACTCTAATTGCGTTCTATAGGGTCCTTCAGGTTTTTCTAAGTATGCTACATTAGACCCTCCTTCCGGTCTATCTGTGCTAAATGCCATTTCTGATTCACTAGTATCTGAGCTCTCGTAGGGATAATTACTATTCAATTTCTGAGCCCACGATTGTGCAGTAGTTCTTACACTTGCCTCTGATGATCTAAGGCTTCGTCGGTCCGACTTACCTATGTGTCTCCCTGATCTAAGGTTCATTAATTTTCTTCCTTGCACACTCAATTACACACTTAGATCGTCAATGGTTCTTTGTTATTACTTTCTTGATTCCTTTTTAAATTTCTTTCGATTCTTGTCCTAATATATGCGTCAGGAATTCGACTTTCCGTTATAATTTTGAGTTCTCGTTCCGTCAGACTTAGGTTCTTTTCTTTAGGTTTTCGTCACACACACCTTTACTTGTAGTCTTAAACTTGAAAGAATTAAGTATCTTGAACTTGAGGCGTTCCTATCGTCGTTAATCCACAACTACCGTTTAGCCTATGCTAAGAATTGACTGAGGGGGTTAAGTAATCTTCCAACCTCGAGTCAGCTTTTCTAGTTGCTCTGATGCCCTGTTGCCCAAGAAGCCGCGCTTCCCAAGCTCTGCTGTCTTCACTGCCTTGCTGGCTTGCCTTTGATTGCCCTTGCTAGACCTGGAAAAATCCAATATTAGACCAATTCACAGGATGATCAAGCACTTGAGTATATGCACCTTTTAAGTCCCTTCCCTTTTGCCCAAAATTTCAATACTTGCCCCCTGGCTTCCTAGTCCCAAACTAGGTGAACCTCAAAATAGCTTATCTAAAAATAGACGTATCCTCTAGGTGAACCCTGGCTGCGTACTTAGAACGTACATGGTTCCTTCTTTGTCTATGTAAGCGTCTCTCTCAAATTTCACCACTGGTCTTTCCAATCCAATGGATTGATCAGGGTTGTGCAGTTGCACCACTTGCCTTCGCAAACCATCCTCATAGATGCGAGCACCTAATCGGTTGGTTCGGAGAAACTCTAGTTGCGTTCTATAGGGTCCTTCAGGTTTTTCTAGGTATGCTACATGAGATTCTCCTTCTGGTCTGTCTGTGCTAAATGCCATTTCTGATTCGCTAGTCTCTGAGCTCTCGTAGGGGTAATTACTATTCAATTGCTGAGCCCAAGATCGTGCAGTGGTCCTTACACTTGCCTCTGATGATCTAAGGCTTCTTCGGTCCGACTTACCTATATGTTTGCCTGATCTAAGGTTCATTAATTTTCTTCCTTGCACACTCAATTACGCACTTAGATCGTCAATGGTCCTTTGTTATTACTTTCTTGATTCTTTTTAATTTTCTCTGGATTCTTGTCTTAATATATGCGTCAGGAATTCGACTTTTCGTTATAATTTTGAGTTCTCGTTCCGTCAGACTTATGTTCTTTTCTTTAGGTTTTCGTCACACACACCTTTACTTTAAGTCTTAAACTTGAAAGAATTAAGTATCTTGAACTTGAGGCGTTCCTATCGTCGTTAATCCACAACTACCGTTTAGCCTAAGCTAAGAATTGACTGAGGGGGTTGAGTAATCTTCCAACCTCGAGTCGGCTTTTCTGTTGCTCTGATGCCCAAGAAGCCGCGCTTCCCAAGCTTTGCTGTCTTCACTGCCTTGCTTGCTTGCCTTTGATTGCCTTTGCTAGACCTGGAAAATTCCAATATTAGACCAATTCACAAGATGATCAAACACTTGAGCATATACACCTTTTTAAGTCCCTTCCCTTTTTGCCCAAATTTTCAATACTTGCCCCCTGGCTTCCTAGTCCCAACTAGGTGAACCTCAAAATAGCTTATCCAAAAATAGATGTATTCTTTATGAAAAAACAGTTGAGGTCACGTAGTACTCGTCACGAGCTTTCTAACGAGCTATTAAGCTCAAAAAACGGACTTCGGATGAAAAAGTTATGAGCGTTCAGGCCCTGGGGGGAAAAACTGACAATCAGGTTTTCCTTCAAATATGAGCTAAGGGGTCTCCTATGAGTCTAATGGTCCAAAAATTTCTCAAAAATACCCCCAAAATTGGTAAAAAAATGTTACCCTAAATTTGCGATGGGGTTGCACAATCGCGATGGTCTGGGACCGTCGCGATGGTCCAAGCGAACCGTCGCGATGGCGTGGAATTTGGACAGTCGCGATGGTGCGAAAAGGCGAACCGTCGCGATGGCTCGAAGTGAACTATCGCAATGGCGTGAGATTTGAACGATCGCGATGGCGTGGAAATGGACCGTCGCGATGGTCCAGTAGTGAGCGATCGCGATGGCGTGAGGTCGAACCGTCGCGATGGCCCGAAAAATGAACCGTCACGATGGTGTGATCAGGCGGACAATCGTGATTGCGCGGTCAACGGTCAAAGGTGGACAATCGCGATGGTCCGAAGTGAACCGTCGCGATGGTCACAAGTGCGATGGCGTGAGCCAATCGCGATGGTCCAATTTTGGGCTGTCGCGATGGTCCGAAAAACGAACCGTCGCGATGGTCTATCTTGACACGTGGCACTATCGTGGCGATGGCGTGAGCCAATCGCGATGGTCCGGGGTCAGCTGAACAATCGCGATGGTCCAAGTGGACTGTCGCGATGGCTCAAGTGAACCATCGCGATGGTCCGACCGAGCCGTCGCGATGGCGTGAGCCTATCGCGATGGTGCGACACAATCGCGATGGTCTGAGCCAATCGCGATGGTCCACCAAACTGATGATTTTTGAGATGCGCCTGTGGATTCGTAGATGCGCAAGGGTCACCTAACTCGTGGTGTGGTCGCCTACCAAGAATTCCGAAGGTTGCAGACCATCGCGATGGTCCGTCACACTCGGCAGATCTTTGACAGAGAGTAAAATTTTACCTTTTCCAAGCTTTCCTGATGCACTGGAGCTCTGTACCTGCAAGAAAACTCAAGAAAACACAAGCACACACAAGCACAAAAGTTCTCTCTCGCTCTCTCGCATGCACAAATGAGGGGAAATGAGGTGAATGGGTGGATATGGTGAATTTTCTGATTTTTTTGGAGATGAAGATGATGATGTGATGATGAAGATGGACTGTGGGGAAGGAGAAAAACACTGAGAACTAAGTAAAAACAACAACAAAAACTGAAATTTTTACCTTCCAACGCCACTTCTTGCTATACTCTTACCATCACACATTCGTCCTAGACTCGATCCCCGGCTACGGCGCCAAATTTGGTGTTGCTCTAGCACAATGGTGAGAACCACGTTAAGAAGCTTCACCTCCTTAATGTCAATCCGCGGAAGAGATAGGAGTGATATGAAGATCGTGAACGTGAGATGAAGTGAGAGTGAAGGTGAGAAGCACAAAGATGCACACACACATGCACACACACTACGAAGAGACAAGCAAGACACAATGGAAGGTGAGAGATTAACTCTATTACTCAAGAACACTCTTACAAGTTCAAAATAGCTCTAAGCTCTTCTCTACTCAAACAAGCTAACCTCAAAAATGAGCTCTCTATCTCTTTTTATAGTTTCTAGACTAGTTTTGACCGGTTTCACATCTAGTGACCGGCCTAGTTAAAAAATAGGTCCTAGAGGCTATTTGGAAGGGTAAACGATGTCTAAAAATAACGAAAATTGGTACGCGCATTCTACCTAAGCTCCTCAAGCTCGAGGACTCCTCGGCTTGCACAAAATGGAGCTATGGATTACAAAATGGGGTTTTGTCTATATTACATATGTTACAAGAGTGATGAAAATCACTGTTGGATGTTTGAAGAGGTAATAAAAATATAGTTGTTTGAAAAAATGATCCGATAGATAGATAGATAGATAGATAGATAGATAGATAGATAGATAGATAGATAGATAGATAGATAGATAGATAGATAGATAGATAGATAGATAGATAGATAGATAGATAGATAGATAGATAGATAGATAGATAGATAGATAGATAGATATATAGATAGATATATAGATAGATAGATAGATAGATTGATTGATAGATATTCAAACAGATAGATAGATAGGTAGATAGATAGATACATAGATAGATAGATAGATAGATAGATAGATAGATAGATAGATAGATAGATAGATAGATAGATAGATAGATAGATAGATAGATAGATAGATAGATAGATAGATAGATAGATAGATAGATAGATAGATAGATATGTTGGTGTGTGAAACACCACAAGAACTAAACTAATGTGGTATTAGAAGACCTCCATAACCATCATTAGCTTAGCAATACTCACATTGTAAGTCTTCATCTCTAAACTTAGTGAAAATCAAAAATTTCACTTCACAGAAATCTGCGCCTCTTCTTTAAACTTTCAATCTGACCTGTATCAACTTGATCTTTGCAAATTCTTCTGATCATTTGCTAGGAAAGGTTCTTGCTAATGTTCAGTAACATATAACAAGCAAAACTTTCAAGCAATAACTTCACAATCTTCTGATTTTGTACCAAACTTTACACTATGTCTGAAAACTGGAAATTTACTTCATCGATTTGACATACCTTCACTCTTAAGCTGATTTCTCTGAGTACGCGTCCCGTTTCTCAAAGATCTTTTGACCAAATGTAGTTGAGGATTATAGCTTTCCAACGAGCTATCACTTACCAAAAACTTTACACTGTGCTTCGAGATCTGACCTTCAGAAGATCAGTCAAATATGCGCCAGAAAAGTCGTAACTGTCAACTACCTTACATAGTCATATGAAATGACTTAGAACTCAATGTACAAGAGGAATTAGACTCAATCCTTCTACACAAACATGTGTTGATTATCAGAGAAGATGTGTACAAAATGGCTTGGCCTAATTTTGCTCACAACCATGGAAAACTCTCTCAGACTCAGAAGTTTTCTCTCACCATCTCTCTCAGAAATTACACGACTTTTCTCTACTCACTCAGATTACAAAATTGAGTTCTCTCATTCATGTTTCTGACTCAAATTAACTTATATACCTAAAGTTTACATCCTTCTAGACTTGAACTCGTAAGTTCTAAAGATCAATTACAAATCTAGACTCTAATTTTGCACTAATTTACAATAGTGAAATTGTCCCTTCACTTAGGCTTGATTTTCTGTAAGTCTTTTCTTCACTTCTTCTTTCCTCCATCATATGTCTTCATATGTCTTCATATATCCATGCCTAATTAGTGAGTGAAGCCCCAACAGCTCCCCCTCAATCACTAATTAGCATGCTTTGACTTCTTCACATAATCTTCTTCTCTTTTATTCCTGCCATCTCCTTGAACCTATTTGTCTTCACTCCATCCAAGCTTTTTGTCATAATATCTGCAATCTGATCTTTTGTAGAAGTGTACACCACTTCAATCTCTTTCTCCATTACCTTTTCTCTGAGAAAATGATACTGTATCTCTATGTGCTTTGTCCTTGCATGAAACACAGGATTTGCTGCAAGATATAATGAACTCATGTTATCTCCATGAATAATGGGTATACCTTGATCAATTCCCAAGCTTTTGAATAATGTCTGCATCCATATGACTTCCTTTGCTGCTTCCACAAGTCCTTTGTATTCAGCTTCTGTTGATGATAAGGCCACTGTGTGTTGTTTCTTTGAACACCAACTCACAAGCTTATCTCCAATGTATATCATGTAGCCATGAGTAGACCTTCTGTCATCTTGACTTCCTGCCCAATCTGAATCACTATAGGCTCTCAATCTTATATCTGATGTAAAAGGATAATACAATCCTTCTTTCAAAGTCCCTTTGATATATCTAAGGACTCTTTGACCTGCAATCCAATGTGGATCTTTTGGACAATGCATGAATTTGGAAAGAACACCCACTGCATAACTAAGATCAGGCCTTGTTAGAGTTGCATAAATCAAACTTCCCACTAAAGATTGATACTTCCTCATGTCTTTGAATTCTGCTCCATCATATCTACTGAGTTTATGATTGACCTCTATTGGTGTAGATGCCTCTCTGCAATTCTCCATGTTAAACTTCTTTAGAAGATTCAAGAGATACCTTTCTTGTGATACATAAATACCATGCTCTGCATAGGTGATTTCCATTCCAAGAAAATATGATAATTTTCCTAGATCACTTATCTTGAATTCCTTCTCAAGTAGCTTCTTCACCTCCTTGATTCCTTCATTTGAAGTACCTGTAATTATAATATCATCTACATATATACAAATGTAGATCATACCTTCATCTGTTCTTTTGATAAGTAGACTTGCATCTGCCTTTGAACTTTGATATCCAAGGTCATTAAGATACTTTACAAGTCTATAATTCCAAGCTCTTGGAGCTTGCTTCAAACCATAAAGTGCTCTTCTTAATCTGCAAACATAATTTGGAAACTTATGATCTGCAAACCCTTGAGGTTGCTCCATGTAAACCTCATCTGATATATATCCATTCAAAAATGCATTCTTAATGTCCAATTGACTCAATGTCCATCCTTTTGATGCTGCAATGGCAATGACTGTTCTTATGGTTGACATCTTTGCTACAGGACTGAATGTCTCATCATAATCTATGCCAAATGTTTGAGCATAGCCTTTAACCACCAATCTAGCTTTGTATCTGGCTATAGTTCCATCTGCATGCTTCTTAACTTTGTAAACCCATTTATTTCCAATCACTTTCTTACCATTAGGCTTTGGGACAAGTTCCCAAGTTTTGTTCTCTTCAAGAGCATCAAATTCTTCCTTCATTGCTACTTCCCATTGTCTCTTACCCTTTGCTTCATCATAGCCTTGAGGTTCTTCATCTTCCTTAACCATGTAAGCATAATTTTTCTGAGTCAAGTAAGAAGTGTCATATGAATACCTTGTAGGTTGATTCCTTATTCTGGTTGACCTTCTTGGTTCACACTCTTCATGTCTATCTGGATGTACTTCTTCATCAAATATTGGTCCATCTTCATTTCTTCTGTATGATCCAACTCTTGATGTGCTTGCTTGCATATGTTCTTCATCTCCATCTATCTGCATATGTGACTTACCTCTTGCACTCCTTCTTATCTCTTCTTCAAATGTTTCAAGATCACATTCTTTATCTGCATACCAACTCTTCTGTTCATCAAAGGTCACATCTCTGGAAACAATAAAATGTTTAGTTAAAGGACTCCATAGCCTATAACCCATTTGCTTTTCATCATACCCAATAAACACATATCTTTCTGCCTTTGGTTCAAGCTTATGTCTGAGTTGTGATGGTACATAAGCATAGGCAATTGACCCAAACACTTTACAATGGTCAAGTGTTGGCTTCTTACCCCACCAAGCTTCATAAGGGGTCATACCATTCAAAGCTCCACATGGTAACCTATTCACAAGGTATGTGGCTGTATTTACAGCCTCAGCCCAAAGATAATTAGGGCAATTCTTTTCCTTTAACATTGCTCTTGCAAATTCAACCAATGTTCTATTCCTCCTTTCTGCCACCCCATTATGTTGAGGTGTATACCTGCAAGTTATCTCTCTCTTGATACCTGCATTCCAAAGATAGTCATTAAATTCTTGGGAGAAGTATTCTCCCCCTCCATCAGACCTTAGCCTCTTGAGTTTGTGACCTCTAACTCTTTCTGCATAAGCATGAAAATGTTTGAAGGCTCCAAAGACTTCTGATCTTTCCTTTAGAACATAAAGGGTTATCCACCTTGTAGCATCATCAATAAACAAAACATAATACTTAGATCCATTTATTGAACCTTCTTTTGTTGGCCCCCATACATCTGTATGTATGAGTTCAAGCAAATCATCATGCTTGAAACCTTTCTTCTGAAATGGTTGTCTATGAGCTTTTCCCATCTGACAAGCTTCACACTTGTATATCATATGTTGATTCTTTACATTTGGTAGTCCCAATACAGATTGATTCTCCACCATAGTTTTGATTCCTCTTTCATTGAAGTGTCCCAATCTCTTATGCCAAAGATCTAATTCTGTAATTACTTCATCACCATGTGTGATTAGAGCTTGACCAACATTTCCTTGTACTTTGAGAGTAAAAAGTCTACCTTCCTTCTTACCACAAACAATGGGTTTGTAAGCATCCTCTGGATCTTCAACAAATACCCCTTCATTTGTAAATCTGACTTGAAAACCTTTTTCCACTATTTGTCCAACACTAATCAGATTCTTTGGTATTGTTGGAACATACAAAACATTTGTTAATAAATCAGCTCCACTCCTGCACTTCACTTTTCCAATTGAATGCACATTATGCTTTGTATTGTCACCTGTTTGTACTGTATGACTTGAATTTCCTTCTTCCAATTCTGACAACAATTCTATATTACCTGACAAATGATTTGAACAACCAGAATCAATATAGAATACCTTGAGATCCTCCTTCTCTGATGAACTAATTGAATTCATCATCAATGTTGTATGGTTGTCATTCTGTGTATCATTTGCATAATTATAATATGTGGTGTTGTATGATTGGTTCTGATTCCAATTTCTACCACCACCTCATCCATAACTTCCTCTTGAATTTTGTCTTCCTCTTTGAAATTGATTCTGAAACCTTCCACCTCTTCCTCTGCCATTGTTGTTCTGATTTTGGTTTGCTCCTTGTTGATTGTGCCAACAATCATATGCTAGATGATTGCTCAATCCACAAATCCAACATGTCTTCTTGTTATTGTTCTGATTACCTCTACCTCTTCCATTTCCTCGACCTTTACCTCTGCCAAAACCTCTTCCTTTTGCATAATTTGCTTGAGTTGTTGACTCTTCTTCATCCTTTGCCTTGCCTTTATCTCCTTTCTTTTTATTCTT
>CM035420.1:29292017-29344517 GCA_020310875.1 Ceratopteris richardii
TACTTCTATGTGCTTGGTGCGAGCATGAGATACTGGGTTCTTTGCAATAGCCATACAACTTTGATTATCACACTTGAGTACAATTGGCATATTTGATGGAAAGCCTATATCTGCAAGAATTCCCCTTAACCAGACTGCCTCACAAGAAGCAAAACAAGCTGCTTTGTACTCTGCTTCAGTGGAGGAGAGTGCGAGAGTTGGTTGCTTCCTACTTACCCAAGAAAATATTCCTGAACCAAGTGAGAAACAATATCCAGAAACTGATTTTCTAGAATCACAATCTCCAACCCAATCTGAATCACAATATCCTTGGAGTGTATCACCTGTGGTATACAAAATACCAAAATCCAAGGTTCCTGCAATGTACCTTAGAATTCGCAGTCCAGCATTCCAGTGACTCTCCTTAGGTTTGTTGGAAAACCTGCTTAACACTCCAACAGCATAGCAAATGTCTGGTCTAGTGTTGCACAGAAAAATAAGACTTCCAACGAGCTTCCTATACTTCTTAGCATCTACATCAGGCATGTTATCATCCATAGATAGCTTATGATTTACCTCCATAGGTGTGCTAGTTGGTTTGCAGTCCATCATTCCAAATGCCTTGAGAATTTCTTTGGAATATTTTTGTTGTGAGATGAAAATGCCATCCTTCCTTTGCCATACTTCAATTCCCAGACAAAAATGGAGTAGACCTAAGTCTGTCATTTCAAACTCAGTTCCCAAGCTGATCCGAGTTTGATTGATGAGTTCCTGATGATCTCCTGTAATGATCAAATCATCTACATATACAATGACAACAACTAGCTTGCTATCCCTTTTCGTTACATACAAGTTAGCATCAGAAGTACTTCTTTCAAAACCCATATTTTTGAAAAAATGATCAATTCGTTGGTACCAAGCCCGTGGAGCTTGCTTAAGTCCATACAAAGCTTTCTTCAACCTGCAAACTTTATTTTCTGAATTGGGCACCTCAAAACCTGGTGGTTGAGATACATATACCTCCTCCTTGAGGTGACCATTCAAAAATGCAGATTTGACATCCATCTGGAAAATAGGCCAAGACTTTTGTGCAGCTACTGCAAGTACCGTCCGAATAGTTGTCATGCGTGCTGTTGGTGCAAAAGTTTCTTGAACATCAAATCCTTCAATCTGTGAAAAACCCTGTGCAACTAATCGTGCCTTATACTTTTCTAATGTTCCATCAGCTTTATACTTAGCTTTCCAAATCCATTTAGTACCTATTACCTTCTTCTTTGGCGGCAAGTCGACTAGATCCCATGTATCATTTTTTAGTATACTATCATACTCAGACTGCATTGCCGCTCTCCAATCTGGATCATCAATGGCTTCTTCAATGGTGGTAGGTTCCTTTATCGAACCCATGATATCTGCCATTAGAGCCATGTTAACAATGTGTTCTGAGGCTCTTCTTTGCTCCTCTATTCTCTTTGATCTTCGTAATCCATCCGATGATGATTCTGGTACATCTACATGTGGATTGTGATCATCAAAGAGCTGTTGTGCCCACTTTGGTAGTGGCTTACGCTGTGCAGCTACAACTGGTTGGCTTTTTATTGAGGAAATTTCTCCATCAGATGTTTCCTCCTCCTCAACTTTAACCTGTCTTTTGATAGGCACAAGGTGAGATATTTCTCCGTTTGATGAGATAGTAGATTTACCTTTATCTTCTACTAAGTGTGGTCGTTCATCAAACACCACATCTCGGCTGACAAAAATCTTCCTTGCCTCAGGATCCCATAACCTGTATGCTTTAGACTCTTCACTATATCCTAGGAAGACACACTTTTTGCTTTTTGAATCCAACTTTGATCTTGTTGAATCAGGAATATGTGCATAACAGAAACAACCAAAAATTCTGAAATGCAAAACTGAAGGCTTTTTACCAGAATATGCTTCTTGAGGAGTCATCCCCTTCAGTGCTTTTGTGTAGCTTCGATTGAGGATGTAGACTGCTGTATTGACTGCTTCTGCCCAGAATGAATCAGGCATGTCTTGAGCCTTTAACATACAACGAGCCATTTCAACTACTGTCCTGTTCCTGCGCTCAACAACGCCATTTTGTTGAGGTGTATGAGCTGTGGTAAGTTGCCTTTTCACACCATGCTCCTTACAGTAATTGTTGAATTCTGTTGACAAGAATTCACCTCCTCTATCTGTTCTAAATTTCTTCAGTTTCCTTCCTGATTCACTTTCTACATACTTATGCCACGCTTTAAATTTTTCAAAAGCATCAGCCTTCTCTCGAATGAAATAAACCCACATCTTTCTACTATAATCGTCGACTAACAGCAAGAAGTAGAAAGATCCTCCTAAAGCAGGTGTAGACATTTTACCGCAGAGATCAGCATGTACCAACTCTAGAGGAGCTTGAGATCGATTGCTGGTCTCTCTTGGAAATGCCTTTCGTTGTTGCTTGCCCATCATACAAGCTTCACAAGGTTCCTGCAACTCTGAAAATGCAGGCAAATGAGCAACCATCCCTGTTCGTTGCATCTCCTTCAAAACTGCAAATCCGAGATGCCCAAATCGTTGGTGCCATAACCTGCTTACATCTTTATCTTCTGTAGCAGTTAAAGCACTTAACTCATACAAGTTATCCCGTCGTGTGCCTTTACCTACAACATTACCTGATGAATCCATGATTTCCGCACCACTCTTATTGAAGTGAACTTCGAGTCCACGATCTGTTATTGCAGAAACTGACAACAAATTTCTTTTGAGTGTAGGTACATAGAGAACATCGGATAACTTTTTCTCAACACCTGGAGAAGTGATAAAAGAGATGGTTCCAGTTCCTTCAGCTGGACACTTGGAGTCGTTTCCCACCACTACATTGATGGATTCCCGTAGAGGCACTAGGGAACTATACCAATCCTTTTTACTAGTCATATGGCGAGAAGCTCCACTATCTAAAATCCATGGCTCATCAACACGAGCTTGAGCAGATGAACATACCTCTTCAATAGCTACCCAAAGTTCCAGCTCTGTGTTGTTTGCAGACTCTTTGTTCTTCCATGATGATTTTACAGTCCCATTCCGTTCATCAGCTTGCTTCTTTCTGCAATCCTTGATGGCATGGCCCTTCTTTTCACAATAGAAGCAACTTCCTGTGAACTTTTTCTTCTTTGGCTTCTTCTTTGATCCCTCTGAAGAGCCTTTACCTTTTGCATTTGCTGAGAATGCAGCATCAGTTGTACTTTGCCGATTCTTCAGCCGCATCTCTTCTTCTAAAAGCATGGCACAAAACTCTTCAAATGTAAGAGGAGTTGGCCTTACCTGAGTGTTAAGGGCTGTTACTAATCCATCATACTTTGCTGGAAGAACACGTACAGATCTTCGAGCTAGCTCTTCTGGTGTTATAACAACACCAACTGCAGCCAATTGATCTTGAAGATGCTTTATCCGTTTGATAAAATCTTCAGCCTTTTCAGAATCAGAATGCTTTTCATTTGCCAACTGATTTTCTAAATTTTGTATCCTAGTGTGGTTCTTGGTCTCATATTGTCGAGCCAATATGCCCCAAGCCTCATGTGCTTTAGTAGTATGTTGAACTAAAGTAAGCACAGAATCACTTACACTAGTGACAATCGCACATAATGCATCAGCATTCCGCCTCTTCCAAGCTCGTAGAAGATCTGGATCTGGCTGAATCATCAATCTTGAATTTGCTGGATCTTCAACTGGTATAGGCTCTGGATCCAATCCCATCGGTCCCATGACAGTGTCAAGTAATTCATAGGAGTCCAAAATTGCAGAAATTTTGAACTTCCAGAGTGTATAGTTGGTTCCATCCAGCTTCCCTTCAGTGAATGCAGGTGGACGAATTCGAATAGGTGCAGCATTAACATTAGGTGAAGCACCAAGACTAGTGTTCGACGATGAAGCCATCATGTAATCACTCGAATAATCTACTGATATTCTAGTCTGCTAGTAGGCTGAAATAATGATACTTCTCAAGCTATTCGAACCTTACAGCTCTGATACCATGTAAAACAATAGTTACGCAATATAACACAGGAGCAATAGCAGAGAAGATAACAGATATAGGAGAATCTCAACAATTTTCTACTAGCAGCAAGTACAAAGATGATGGCGTTGTCCACCCGTGCGCTCTCAAGGTAGAGCTTAAATGGTGATCTAGACAACTCTAGATAGGGAGATACAAGGTAGAGGTATGCTGGCTCAACTCGGTGTCTTAGGTAGTGCAGAAGTCATGTATATATAGGATCATGGGTGGCCTGCTATGGACGGCAATACATGGGCGGCAGAGCGTGGGCGGCCACCGCCCGCGTAATTGCCATACACGGCTTAGACTGGTTGAACCGACCTAACAAATATAAATGTTTTCTGACTCCGACAGGGAATATTCCATGGAATATTCCCTTTACCGTCGCGCCGGGGGCGCTGCCCCCGGACCCCCACCAGGGGGCCCGCTGGCCCCCTGGGACCCCCCAGCCAGGGGGCCCGCTGGCCCCCTTGGACCCCCCAGCCGGGGCTGCTCACCGCTGCCCCGGACCCCACAATTGGGGACCCTGGTAACTCCCTTTCCTTATAATATCTTACATGGTCCAATATGACCTTCATCCAACATTCAAGTTGGGATTCCCATCAATTGGGTAATGCACGCTTGGCTTCTCCTCATAAAGGGGGCCTTACAAAATGTGCATACAATCATGAGGGGTAGACATTGATCATACTCTAACAGATACATAGATAGATAGATAGATAGATAGATAGATAGATAGATAGATAGATAGATAGATAGATTGATAGATAGATAGATAGATAGATAGATAGATAGATAGATAGATAGATAGATAGATAGATAGATAGATAGATAGATAGATAGATAGATAGATAGATAGATAGATAGATAGATAGATAGATAGATAGATAGATAGATAGATAGATAGATAGATAGATAGATAGATAGATAGATGGATAGATAGATAGATAGATAGGTAGATAGATAGATAGATTGATAGATAGATAGATAGATAGATAGATAGATAGATAGATAGATAGATAGATAGATAGATAGATAGATAGATAGATAGATAGATAGATAGATAGATAGATAGATAGATAAATAGATAGATAGATATAGATAGATAGATAGATAGATAGATAGATACATAGATAGATTGATTGATATATATATATATATATATATATATATATATATGTTGGTGCATACCAATCAACAATTGAAGTTTTGGAAGTCAGAGAATGAAGACAAGATCAATTCTTGAAGCATTGAAGATGTTTACATTCAGGGGTTGAAAGAAATGTACACATATGTACATTAGTTCAGATATAGGTCACTTATACTTTTTGTTGATGTATAAAACACCACAAGAAATGAATTAATGTGACACTAGAACACCTCTATGGTCACCATCAACTCATTGCCACTCCAAACTTTGAGAAATGATAGCCTAAAGTGAGAACTTTGCTTCTACAGAAATTCCTAGTCACTGAAATGACATACCTTCAGTATTTTGCTAATTTCTCCTAGCTCAAGTATTATTTTTCCATGAAACTTTATAGGCTGAATCTAGAAGAGTAGAGCTTTCCAACAAGCTATCATATGCATCAAACGGACCTCTAGAACTCAAGTTATGGCCCTCACACGATGACCATGTATGACCTTCCAAAACTGGAAAACTTGCCTATTTTAGTAAGAGCGCCTGTTTAAAATTAGAATTCGATGCCTAGCATCGACTTGCAACGAGAATTCGATGCCGGGCATCGACTTGGGATGTTTTTGGCCACTTTTCAGCAGGGATTCGATGCCGGGCATCGACTTCCCGCATAAAGTCTTGATCTTTTGGACACCAAAACTATAGGTGATTTCATGCACACTTAGAATATGACTTATCAACTGGAATTCGATGCCAGGCATCGAGTTGCTCCAACAACATCATGTTTTTCAAACACTTCAGTACTGAATGAAAAATATAAAAGAAAATATGACTTATCAACAGAGATTCGATGCCAGGCATCGAGTTGCTTGGAAAACTTGATCTTTGTAACTCATCACACAGTAGGTAATCATGGAGATGATGAAGAGAGGCTCATACACAGAACTTAATTCAGTTCTTCTCATAACTATAAAAACCTCAGAAGTTTTACAAATGCTTTCTCACTCAGAGAAGCTCGACTATACTCAGTCATACAAAAATGAGTTCTTCTCACTTTCTCTCTCTCCGCGTCAGTTGATACAAACTAACTTATATAGATTTTCTCATTCCCGTGATTTTTAAAAAACTTCTAGAACTAAAGTGAACTAACTTTACAAGTATGATACACTTGTGAATTTGTCCCTTCACATAGGCATGGGGTTTTCTTCCTAAGATTTGAACTTCAAATATATGTCCAATTAGTGAGTGTTTTTCCAACAGCTCCCCCTCAATCACTAATTGACATTCCCTGTTTCTTCATATCATCTTCTTTTCTTTTACTCCTGCCATGCTTTTGAATCTACTGGTCTTCACACCATCCAAGCTCTTTGTCATTATGTCTGCTAATTGATCTTTAGTAGAAATGTATTCCACTTCAATCTCCTTCTCCATTACCTTTTCTCTGAGAAAATGATACTGTATCTCTATGTGCTTTGTTCTTGCATGAAATACTGGATTTGCTGCAAGATAAAGTGAACTCATATTATCTCCATGTATTGTAGGTGTACCTTGATCAATGCCTAAGCTCTTGAACAATGTCTGCATCCATATGACTTCCTTAGCTGCTTCCACAAGTCCTTTGTACTCTGCTTCAGTTGATGATAATGCTACTGTATGTTGTTTCTTTGAACACCAACTTACAAGCTTATCACCAATGTATATCATGTAACCATGAGTTGATCTCCTATCATCTTGATTACCTGCCCAGTCTGAGTCACTGTAGGCTCTCAACTTCAAATCTGATGTAAAAGGATAATATAATCCTTCCTTTATAGTTCCTTTGATATATCTGAGAACTCTTTGACCTGCAATCCAATGTGGGTCCTTTGGACAATGCATGAATTGTGACAAAACTCCCACTGCATAACTAAGATCAGGTCTTGTTAGTGTAGCATAAATCAAACTACCCACAAGAGATTGATACTTCCTCATATCTTTGTATTCTGCACCATCATATTTACTGAGCTTGTGATTAACTTCAAGTGGAGTCGAAGCTTCTCTGCAATTTTCCATATCAAACCTCTTCAACAAGTTCAGAAGATACCTTTCTTGTGACACATATATGCCATGATCTGTATAAGTAACTTCCATTCCAAGAAAGTATGATAACTTTCCTAGGTCACTGATCTTAAACTCTTTCTCAAGTAATCTCTTTACCTCCTTGATTCCTTCATCTGAAGTACCTGTGATTATAATGTCATCTACATAAATACAAATGTAGATTGTACCTTCCTCTGTTCTTCTGATAAGTAGACTTGGGTCTGCTTTTGAACTTTGATATCCAAGATCATTGAGATACTTCACCAGTCTATAGTTCCAAGCTCTTGGAGCTTGCTTCAATCCATACAATGCTCTTCTCAACCTGCAAACAAAATTTGGATACCTGGAATCTATAAACCCTTGAGGTTGTTCCATGTATACCTCATCTGATATGTATCCATTCAAGAATGCATTTTTTATATCCAATTGGCTTAGAGTCCATCCTTTTGAAGCTGCAATAGCAATGATTGTCCTTATAGTTGACATCTTAGCTATAGGACTGAATGTCTCATCATAATCTATGCCATAGGTCTGGGCATAGCCTTTCACCACCAATCTAGCTTTGTATCTGGCTATACTTCCATCTGCAAGCTTCTTCACTTTATAAACCCATTTATTTCCAATTACTTTCTTACCATTTGGTTTAGGAACAAGTTCCCATGTCTTGTTCTCCTCCAGTGCATTGAACTCTTCTTTCATTGCTTCTTCCCATTGCTTCTTACCTTTAGCTTCATCATAGTTCTGAGGTTCTTCATCATCTTTGACCATATATGCATAGTTCTTCTGAGTTATGTAAGAAGTATCATAAGAATACCTTTCTGGTTGTCTCCTTGTCCTGCTTGACCTTCTTGGTTCACACTCTTCATAAGTTTCTGGATACACCTCTTCATCAAATATAGGAGCTTCTTCATTAATTCTTGTTAATCCACTTCTGGATGTACTTGCTTGCATATAGTCTTCATCTCTATTCACCTGCACAATTGATTTTCCTTTCTCACATCTTCTTACCTCTTCTTCAAATTCTTCAGCTGTATGACTTTGATCTGCATACCAACTTTTCTGTTCATCAAATGTAACATCTCTAGAAACAATAAATTGTTTTGTTAGAGGATTCCACAACCTGTAACCCATCTGCTTTTCATCATAACCAATGAACACATATTTTTCTGCCTTTGGTTCAAGTTTATGCCTAAGTTGTGATGGCACATAAGCATATGCAATTGATCCAAACACTCTACAATGATCTAGTGTTGGTTTCTTACCCCACCAAGCTTCATATGGAGTCATTCCATTGAGAGCTGCACATGGTAATCTATTCACAAGATATGTAGCTGTATTTACAGCCTCAGCCCAAAGATAATTTGGACAGTTCTTCTCCTTTAGCATAGCTCTAGCAAACTCAACCAAAGTCCTGTTCCTTCTTTCTGCTACACCATTTTGTTGTGGTGTATACCTGCAAGTTATTTCTCTCTTAATACCTGCATTCCAAAGATAATCATTGAACTCTTGGGAGAAATATTCTCCCCCTCCATCAGACCTCAGTCTTTTAAGCTTTTGACCTGTGACTCTCTCTCCATATGCATGAAAATGCTTGAAAGCTCCAAACACTTCTGATCTTTCCTTCAAAACATATAATGTTATCCATCTTGTAGCATCATCAATGAAAAGAACATAATACCTTGAGCCACTGATAGATCCTTCTTTTGTTGGTCCCCATACATCTGTATGAATGAGCTCAAGTACTCCATCATGTTTGAATCCTTTCTTTTGAAATGGTAACCTGTGTGCTTTACCCATTTGACATGCTTCACATTTATAAACCATATGTTGACTTTGCACATTTGGTAATCCTAGTACAGACTGATTAGCAACCATAGCTTTAATTCCTCTTTCATTGAAATGACCTAATCTCTTATGCCAGAGATCAAGTTCTGTAATCACTGCTTCACCATGTGTGAGCAAAGCTTGACCAATGTTCCCTTGCACTCTTAAAGTAAAGAGTCTACCTTCTTTCTTACCAGAGACAATCTGATTATATCCATTCTCTGGATCTTCCACAAATACTCCTTCATTTGTAAACCTGACTTGAAAACCTTTTTCAACTATCTGTCCCACACTAATCAAGTTTTTAGGTATTGTAGGAACATACAAAACATTGGTTAGCAAATCTGCTCCACTCTTGCATTTCACTTTTCCGATTGAATGTACACTATGTCTTGTATTATCACCAGTTTGAACTGTGTGACTAGAAATGCCTTTTTCCAATTCTGACATCAATTCTATGTTTCCTGACAAATGATTAGAACATCCAGAGTCAATGTAAAATACCTTTAGATCTTCTTTGTCTGATGTGCTGATTGAATTCATCATCAATGATGTATGACTTTCATTCTGTGTGTCATTTGCATAGTTGTAGTAGGTGGTGTTGTAGGATTGATTCTGTCCCCAACTTCTTCCTCCACCTCTACCATAGCCTCCTCTTTGACTTTGTCTACCTCTTTGAAAATTACTTTGATATCTTCCACCTCGACCTCTGCTATTGTTGTTTTGATTCTGGTTTGATCCTTGTTGGTTGTGCCAACAGTCATGAGCCAAATGATTACTCAATCCACAGATCCAGCAAGCCTTTTTGTTGTTATTTTGATTACCTCTTCCTCTTCCAAAACCTCTTGCTCTTCCTCTGCCAGTGCCTTTACCTCTTGCATAATAAGCTTGAGAATTAGACTCCTCTTCATCCTTTGCTTTACCTTTATCTCCTTTCTTCTTATTCTTCATGTACATTGCAGAACTTTGACCTTTATCTCCATCTCCCTTCAAGTCTTGCTCATATGTGAGCATCAAACCAAGCAACTGGTTCAAATCTAGAACATAATGATTTAATGAAAGTTCTGTTGATAAGACAAAAGGTTTCCACCTTTCATCCCCTCTCAAGCCTGCAAGTAGTTGAGCAATCAATCTGTGATCTTCAACATCTTCATCTATGGATCCAAGACTATCTGCTAGATCCTTCATCTTAGTGACATAATCACTAATGGTTTGACTTGGCTTCTTCTTGAATGTTGTAAACTCTGACCATAGACTTGCTTTCCGTGCTTTAGTAGTGCTTTGGAAATGATATTCCAATGCATTCCATATATCTTCTGATGATTCCAATCCTCTGATGTGTGGTAGCAAATGATCTGAGATTGTATTGTAGATGTAGGCTTTTGCACTTGCATCCTTCTTCTGCCAATGCTTTAAAGCATCAAGTTCTTCTTTCTTTGGTCGGCTTTCATCTTCAAATACTGGCTTCTCTTCTTCACCTGTTACATATACCATGAGATCCTTACTCATAAGTAAGGCTTCCATTCTCATTACCCATGCGGGGTAATTATCTCTGTCCAGTTTGTCAATGGAGATATGATCTGCCATAGATCTTTCCTTCTGTTGCAACCTGTGAGCTTAAAGGATAAAGGATAATACCTTTTGAAGTTCTTTGTGTATGAGGATACTTCGAAAGTAATCTTTTGATGCCTTGTGTCTTCAAATGCTTCACCTTTCAAACTTTAATGGAAAACTTTACAAAACTTCTCGTACATTTGTCGTCTTCTGCTCTCGAGAATCTTTCTGCTCTGATACCACTTGTTGATGTATAAAACACCACAAGAAATGAATTAATGTGACACTAGAACACCTCTATGGTTACCATCAACTCATTGCCACTCCAAACTTTGAGAAATGATAGCCTAAAGTGAGAACTTTGCTTCTACAGAAATTCCTAGTCACTGAAATGACATACCTTCAGTATTTTGCTAATTTCTCCTAGCTCAAGTATTATTTTTCCATGAAACTTTATAGGCTGAAACTAGAAGAGTAGAGCTTTCCAACAAGCTATCATATGCATCAAACGGACCTCTAGAACTCAAGTTATGGCCCTCACAAGATGACCATGTATGACCTTCCAAAACTGGAAAACTTGCCTGTTTTAGTAAGAGCGCCTATTTAAAATTAGAATTCGATGCCTAGCATCGACTTGCAACGAGAATTCGATGCCGGGCATCGACTTGGGATGTTTTTGGCCACTTTTCAGCAGGGATTCGATGCCGGACATCGACTTCCCGCGTAAAGTCTTGATCTTTTGGACACCAAAACTATAGGTGATTTCATGCACACTTAGAATATGACTTATCAACTGGAATTCGATGCCAGGCATCGAGTTGCTCCAACAACATCATGTTTTTCAAACACTTCAGTACTGAATGAAAAATATAAAAGAAAATATGACTTATCAACAGAGATTCGATGCCAAGCATCGAGTTGCTTGGAAAACTTGATCTTTGTAACTCATCACACAGTAGGTAATCATGGAGATGATGAAGAGAGGCTCATACACAGAACTTTACTCAGTTCTTCTCATAACTATAAAAACCTCAGAAGTTTTACAAATGCTTTCTCACTCAGAGAAGCTCGACTATACTCAGTCATACAAAAATGAGTTCTTCTCACTTTCTCTCTCTCCGCGTCAGTTGATACAAACTAACTTATATAGATTTTCTCATTCCCGTGATTTTTAAAAAACTTCTAGAACTAAAGTGAACTAACTTTACAAGTATGATACACTTGTGAATTTGTCCCTTCACATAGGCATGGGGTTTTCTTCCTAAGATTTGAACTTCAAATATATGTCCAATTAGTGAGTGTTTTTCCAACACTTTTGATTAGTCATAAGTTTGTAAATATTTGCCTATAAATACTTTGGAAAATGTTGGGGCAAGTAGGAGAGAGTATGAGATTAGAGAAATGAGAAGTTGTAAGAGTCATTAGACACATGAAAAGTTAGTTGAATTCTCTCTCATCATTCAGTTGTAATCTCCTTCAGAAATGACAGAAATTTTGCAGAAATTTTGCACCCGATGTTTCTGAGTTTTCTCCTTATGTGTTAGATCTTTTGTGAAATAATTTTGTACAAGTCTAAGTCTATAGGTGACCGACCTCTCTACAAGTTTTCAGCTTTCAATTGTGTTCAGGCTGAGAGAATTATGTGTAGGAACATTTGTATGTGAAGAAGTGTTCACTGGTTCCTGAAACAGGCACAAAATTTGAAGTCAATGATTTGATCATTTCTCACTCCACAGTTTAAAGTTTTTAGCAAGTAAGCACTTAATCTCTAAGTTGGAAGGTAAGCTACTCATGGCTAAAAGCATCTATCTAAACGGGTTCTATTCTTGGAGAACTATGTCTTAGAAGTTATAGGTGTCTAAATCAACTTCTCAGAAGTACAGTTTTAGAAATAGGTGACTTGTCAAGTTGATTTCTCAAAATCTACTGAATCTTTTGGAGTGATTTGACTTGGAGAAGCTGCGCAATCTTTAGGCGACACCTTGTGCAAAGTTTCATAAAAAACTTTACACATTTGCTTAGTCAATGATAAAGATTTGTGCAGCAGACTTTCAGTAGTATCATCATCTTCACAGATTTTCCAGAATCCTTATAATTGAGTATTGATTCTCTAAATTGGTGGAAGTTTTTACTTACTCTTGATATAGAGGTGCTCTAGTTTCAAGAGTAGGTTGTTCTTTTGAATATTAACACTCTCCATCAGTGGTATCAGAGCAAGAAGCATCAAAATTGAGGAAAGGAAGATCCCGACTGCTGCAGCTACAAAGAATTTGACATCTGAGGATTCAAAAGGTGAAAGCTTGGAAGAAAAGCTTGAGAAGGAGATCATATGACACCAAGGAAGACAAAAGGAGTGTCATTCGAAGTAAAGGTAACTTTATACTTCATAAAGCTTGAAGAATTCAATACAGAGGAGAAGGAAGGATGGGAGATTCTCTTCAAATAGAGAAGTTGGATAGAGAGAACTATCCGGCATGGTCAATGAGGATGGAAGCTCATCTAATGAGCAAAGATTTGATATCTTACATTACAGGTGAAGAAGAAAAGCCACAATTTAGAGATCCTAGTGTTCCAACTAGGGAAGAATTATCAGATTTGAAGAATTGGATGAAAAGAGATGCTCAAGCCAGGAGCATTATCTATATGGCTGTCAATGACTACTTGCTACCTCACATTAGAGGTCTTGAAAGTGCAAGTGATATTTGGAATGCTTTGGAGGAGCATTTCCAAAACACTACAAAGTCAAGGAAGGCATCCTTGTGGGCAGAATTTACCACTTTCAAGAAGAAGGCCTCTCAATCCATTTCAGATTATTAATGGAGAGTGTTAATCTCCAAAAGAATCCTCTTGTGATTAGAGCACCTCTACACCAAGAGTAAGTCAAAAACTTCACAACACAAAAGTCTGCTGCACAATTTCTTCAAATTAATCTATCAAACACGAAAGTTTTTTATGAAACTTTGTATGGAGTGTCGCCTAGAGATTGCGCACCTCCTTCAAGTTAAAGTTCTTCAAAAGGTTTAGTATAACTTGAGAAATCACCTTCACAAGTTAACTATGTCTGAAACTGTCATTCTGAACAGTCGACTTCACAACTGCAACTTCTAAGACTTGGTTCTCCTTGAATAGAACCCGTTTAAGCAAATGCTTCTGGTTACGAGTAGCTTATCTTCTAACTTAAAGATTAAGCTCTCACTCATGCAAAACTTTAAAGTATGCACTGAGAAATGATCAAAACATTGATCATTGGAAATGCACCTGTTTCAGTAAACTTTGAACACTTCAACACACATGAATGTTCCTACTGACAATTCTCGGTTTCTATTTACAATTAAACTCTGAAACTTAAGCTATAGATTGATTAACTATAGACTTAGATATCCTCAAAAGGATTTCACAAATCATCTATCACAGATGAAGAACACACAAAAATTTCGGCGCAGTATTTTTCGATTACTCAGAAAGTTACAGTTGAGTGATGAGAGGAAAACTCAACTAACTTTTCATATGTCTCATGACATCTAACTTCTCATTCTCTCATTATCTCTCTTCTCTTGCCTATACTCCTCTCATTCTTTTCCCTCTTAGACACCTCGACATTTTCCAGGTATTTATAGATAAATTTGTACAACCTTATAACGCTGACTATACTACTGTACATATGTGTACAACTTTTTCCGGTTCTTCTTCCAAGCTTCAAAATTTGTTCTTTTCTTCCTCCTTTCATCTTTCAACTCTTCATGAACTGAAAACTGTAAAAGTAATCATTTCCGGTAACATTCCGGTGACTTTACTGTGACCTTCCGGTACTGTTCCGGTGACCTTCCGGTGATCTTCCGGTGACCTTTTTAAGGAAATTTTTGCTAAAGTTTCTGCGGACTTAAAGACCTTCAATTGTTGATTGTCTTGCACCAACAGCTCCCCCTCAATCATCAATTGAGGTTTTCTCTGTCTTCTTTATTCCTGCCATATCTTTAAACCTTTGTAACTTAGGTCCATCCAAACTTTTTGTAAGCATATCAGCTATCTGATCTTTCGTTGAAGTATGGATTACTTCAATCTCTTTATCCATCACCTTCTCTCTTAGAAAGTGATACTGAATCTCAATGTGTTTAGTCCTGGCATGAAAAACAGGATTAGCAGCTAAATATAATGAACTCATATTATCTCCAAATATAATTGGTGTCCTCTGTATAGTGTCAAAATTCTTCATTAAAGTCTTTAGCCAAATCACTTCCTTTGCGGCTTCAACCATGCCTTTGTACTCAGCTTCGGTAGAAGACAAAGCAACTGTATGTTGCTTCTTGGAACACCATGAGATTAGCTTATCTCCCACATAACACATGTATCCATAGGTTGACCTTCTGTCATCTGGATTACCTGCCCAATCTGCATCACTGTATATTTTGATATTTGTATCTGATGTAAAACCATAATACAAACCTTCTTTGAGTGTACCCTTAATGTACCTCAACACCCTTTGTCCTGCAATCCAATGTTCTTTCCTTGGACAGTGCATGAATTGAGACAATACTCCTACTGCATATGATAAATCAGGTCTGGTTAAAGTAGCATAGATAAGACTACCAACCAAACTCTGATATTGTCTCACATCCTTAAATTCTTCACCTCCAAACTTACTTAATTTGTGATTCACCTCCATTGGAGTAGGTGCTATCCGGCAATCATTCATTTTAAACTTGATTAACAAGTTCTTCAAATATCTTTCTTGGGTCACGAATACTCCATGCTGAGTATATGTGATCTCCATACCTAAGAAATATGACAAGTCTCCCAAGTCACTTATCTTGAACTCCTTTTCCATTTGCTTCTTGAGTCTTTGTATACCTGACTCATCTGTTCCTGTAAGGATTATATCATCAACATATATGCACATGTATATGAAACCATTATCACTTGCTTTTATAAGCAGACTACTATCTGCTTCAGACACCTGATAACCAAGTTCTTTCAAGAACTTTACAAGTCTATAATTCCACGCTCTTGGCGCTTGCTTCAAGCCATACAAAGCTCTCTTGAGCTTGCACACATGATCTGGATATCTTTTATCTCTGAACCCTTGAGGTTGCTCCATGAACACATCATCTGAAATATAACCATTCAGAAAAGCATTTTTCACATCTAACTGACATAACTTCCAACCTTTACTCGCAGCAACAGCTATGAGTGTTCTGATGGTTGTCATCTTTGCCACTGGACTATAAGTCTCATCATAATCAACTCCATATGTTTGAGCAAACCCTTTGACAACAAGTCTAGCTTTGTATCTAGACACACTTCCATCTGCAAATCTTTTGGTCTTGTAGACCCACTTGCATCCAATAATCTTCTGGCTATTTGGTTTAGGAACTAAATCCCATGTTTGATTTTCCACCAATGCATCATGTTCTTCTTGCATAGC
Source organism: Ceratopteris richardii (assembly GCA_020310875.1). Taxonomy (NCBI): domain Eukaryota; kingdom Viridiplantae; phylum Streptophyta; class Polypodiopsida; order Polypodiales; family Pteridaceae; genus Ceratopteris; species Ceratopteris richardii. The sequence goes on from CM035420.1 coordinate 29,308,062, forward strand.
TTTCTCCCATTTTTCCTTACCTTTTGCCTCTTCGTATGTAGAAGGGTCTTCATCTGCTTTCATTATGTAAGCATAATCTTTTGTAGCCAAAAATGAAGTATCATAACTGTACCTTGTAGGTTGCCATCTATTTCTTGATGACCTTCTGAGTTCTCCAGTCCTTGAGGTTTCTGGTTCTTCACACTCAGGATCAAATCTTGACCTTTCTTCAACTTCTTCCTGTACTTCATAATTTTCTTCTTCATCAATTATTTGAACCTTTGATTTACCTTTCTTTTGACTCACTTCTTCTTCATCACCTGTATTGTTATTAACTGTTCCTGCATACCAGGAACTTTGCTCATCAAACGTAACATCTTTCGAAACCAGAAAATGTTTTGTGGATGGATTCCACAACCTGTATCCCATCTGTCTATCATCATAACCAATGAAAACATATTTTTCAGCTTTAGGTTCCAATTTGTGTCTTAATTGTGATGGCACATATGCATATGCCACACATCCAAATACTCTGCAATGATCTAGGGTAGGTCTTTTACCCCACCAAGCTTCATATGGTGTCATACCCTGCAGGGCTTTACATGGTAACCTATTGACCAAATAAGTAGCTGTATTTACAGCTTCAGCCCACAAATAATTAGGGCAATTTTTCTCATTCATCATGGACCTTGCAAACTCAACAAGAGTCCTATTCCTCCTTTCTGCTACACCATTTTGTTGAGGAGAATATCTGCAAGTAACTTCCCTTTTTATACCTGCATTCCATAAGTAGTCACTGAATTCATTGGAAAAATACTCTCCCCCTCCATCTGATCTTAGTCTCTTCAGTTTATGACCTATAGTTCTTTCTGCATACGCATGATAATGTTTGAATGTATTGAATACTTCTGACTTATCCTTGATCACATAGATAGTGATCCATCTAGTAGCATCATCAACATAAATCACATAATATCTTGATCCATTTATACTGAAATCCTTTGATGGTCCCCACACATCTGTGTGTACCAACTCAAGCTTCTCTGAGTACATAAAACCATGCTTGGAGTAAGAATTCTTATGAGCCTTACCTACTTGACATGCCTCACATTTGTATGTCATATGTTGACCTGCAACATTAGGCAATCCAAGCACTGAACCATTGTTAACCATATCTTTAATACCTCTTTCATTGAAATGTCCAAGCCTCTTGTGCCAAAGATCTAACTCAGAAATTTTCTGTCCTTCATATGTAAACATGGCCTGACCAATGTTGCCTTGAATCTTCAGTGTAAACAGTCTTCCTTCTTTCTTTCCTGAAACAATCTGTTTATACCCTTGACTGGGATCTTCCACGTATACTCTTTCATTAGTGAATCTTACTTCATATCCCTTTTCAACAATTTGTCCTACACTTATCAAATTCTTAGGAATTGTAGGAACATACAAAACATTACCCAATAAGGTACTACCGTCTTTAGCTTTCACTGATCCAATCGACTTCACTTTATGCTTTGTGTTGTCACCTGTTTGAACAACATGATTAGAAACTTTATTCTCCAAATCAGTCATCAATGATATGTTTCCACTCAGGTGATTGCTACATCCTGAGTCAATGTAGAAGACTCTTTGATCTTCACTCTGCCTTTCACAAGTAGCATTCAATATCAATGTTGAATCCTCCTTCTGTTCTAAAGCGTAATTGTAGTAGGTATTGTTATATTGTTGACTTTGGAATCCTCTAACTGCATTTCTTCCAAAGTAACTCCTGCCACCTCTTCCTCTGAAATTTCCTCTTTGATTTCTGCTACCTCTTCCTCTTGCATTGTAACTTTGACTATATCCATTATTATTTTGAGTATTGTGCCAACAATCATTAGCTAAATGATTTGTCTTACCACAAATCCAGCAAGCTTTTGTTGGTGCAAACAAGCCTTAACACTTGGCTTTATGTTTGTGCTTTGAAGAATCAACATAAAGCTTGGACAATTGGAACCTTGGAAAGTTAAAGTTTGGACTCTTGAAGAATGTATTCATATGAACCCTGAACAATAGGAACCATTGTCTAATTGATTATTACCTTTTTATCCAATATAAAAGTCAAGATGACTTAACTCACTTCTTGTAATCACACCTACTTTCAAAGTCGTGGAATTTGAAAGGTATGAATGGAGAGAATATCTCCATGTGATTAGATGAGAGATTTGAGGGAGCCTACATTTGAATTTGAATTCAAATCTTCTTCAAACTCTTATAAAAGGCTATGAAAAAGTCGCGGGTCTTGTTGCTCACTTCCCGAGGTAATTCCAAGCAATACATTGAGTGTGTGTGAGCTACTATTGAGCCTACACCTCTGAGTACCATTGGGCATCACTCTACATGCCAATGGGAATGTACATTTGATAGATTCAATACATATACTCATTGTCATTATCTCTGTTTTTTCTCTGAGTGACCATCTTCAAGTCTGTCAACTTCAACAGGGCATATCTCAAGATCTACTGAACCAAATTGGATGATTCAAAGCTCATTGGAACCCGCTCAAAGCATTCTACAACTCTACAAAATTTCAAGTCATTCTATTCAGCCAATTGAGAGAAATCTCAGTCGAGGCAGACACTGGTATTTTTCTGAGTAGTTCCTAAAAAATCGGGGGTGTCTCAGATTTTGCTAAAGATCATGCTCAGTGTATAGTTTGTTAATTGGAGTGATTTAACTTGCTAATAGTAGCTTGTTAAGTTAATTTAATACTCCCAGAAGGAATTAATCCAATTGCAAGTGTGCTGGTCACACTGAGCTTAGGACTGAGCAGGTATCATTACAGGAATAGAAAGTTTTTGGAGTTGTGAAGGTTCAAAATCATCTGTTTTGATTTGGTCATTACTCAATCATTTTGTAAAGCACATATATAGTTTCTTGGTGTCATTTGGAAGCTCAAGGAGTCTTCTAACCATATCTGAATAGAAGAGAGGGCAGGTGTGAAGCAGGTCTAGCAGCACCAACTTGATCTTCTGATTGTACCCAGCCATCACATCCAACAGTGGTATCAGAGCAAATAAGGTAATTATGGGTGATGGTTTCCCTTCCTTCATTGACAAATTGGATAGAAATAACTACCAGGCTTGGTCATTGAGAATGAAGACCTATCTACAAGGGAGAAGCTTGTATGGATACGTATCAGGAGATGAGGAGTTGCCCTCATTCAAAACCAGAGGCCTACCTACAAAGGATGAACATGAGAGGCTCAACCAATGGTGTGCTAAAGATGCTTTGGCAAGGTCATATCTTCTAAACTCTATCTCTGATTTCCTTCTACCTCATGTAAGGAACTGTAAGACTTCCCAAGAGACTTGGGAAACCTTGTCAACATACTTTTCATCAAGCACAAGGGCCAGAAAGAATCAGCTATGGATTGAGTTTACAACTCTTAGGAAGCAATCAAAACAATGTGTTTCAGATTTTGTCACCAAAGTCAAAGACATTGCAGATCAACTTGCAAGTGTTGGAGAAGAAATTGAAGAAGAGCAAATAGTCAGACAAGTGATCAATGGACTAAAGGCAGATGACAAGTGGGAGAGCTTTACCACTGCAATGGACTTGTACATGGATATCCAAGCACCTGATTTAACAACTCTGATTGGACAACTCTTTACACATGAAGCAAAGATCACAAAGAATGGAGAGCAATCAAAAGGTAACAATCCCTCTGCCCTATATACAGATAAGAAGTCTAAAGATAAGGGTAAAAGTAAGAAGGTTGATGAAGAAGGATCTACCTCCCAAGAAAACTTTGCAGGGAGAGGTAGATCATCTAGAGGTAGGGGCAGAGGAGGTAAGTCAGGTAGGGGGAGACCCTATAATCAATCTCCATGCAATATCTGTGGCTTGTCTAACCATACTACAGATGAATGCTACAAGAACTACAAGAACCAAAGAGGAAGAGGTCACCAAAGAGGAGGATATTCCCAAGGCAGAGGCAGATTCAATCAATCTCAAAGCTATCATGGCTACAACAATAATTACAACAACAATAGCTACAATCACAATGGCAATTATCAAGGTGGATATAGAAACAGGAAGGATTACAACAATTATGAAGAGGATCAAGATGATTCCTTGTTGATTATGAACATGACATCTAAATCAGGTATCAATGATGATCATTTGTTCTATATTGATTCAGGTTGCTCTAACCATGTAGCTGGGAATGTTGCCTTACTCTCTGATTTGGAAGAACCTAAAGGCAAGCACCAAGTGCAGACAGGTGATAACACTAAACACTCAGTGGTTAAAGTAGGCAATGTCAAAACAAGTAATGGTAATCAGAATTTACTAAGTAGAGTATTGTATGTTCCAACAATCACCAAAAATCTGATGAGTGTAGGTCAGATTGTTGAAAAGGGTCTAGAGGTCAGGTTCACTCAACATGGTGCATATGTGGAGGATCCAAGACATGGATTCAGAAGGATAGCCAAGGGAGAGAAGTCAGGTAGATTGTTTACCTTTGAACTTGAAGATACTAAGAATATTGCCTTGTACAACTATAAGGACCAAACCCTATCAGAATTGGAGATGTGGCACAAGAGATTGGGTCACATTGGAGAGAGGACCATAAAGCAAATGAGTAGAGATCAATGTGTGCTTGGGATACCTAATGTATCCAAGCAACACATGATATACAAGTGTGGGGCTTGTCAGTTTGGTAAGTCACACAGATTGCCATACACCAAGAAAGGATTTATGCATGAAGATTACTTGGAATTGGTGCATACAGATGTTTGGGGACCAAGCAAGGAGCCATCCATATCTGGATCAAGGTACTATGTGTCCTTTATAGATGATTATAGCAGATGGACTGTCTTGTACTTCATGAAACATAAAGATGAAGTATTTAATTGTTTCAAAAGGTATCTTGCATTAGTTGAGAATCAAACAGGTAGACATTTGAAGAGGTTAAGGTCTGATGGTGGTGGAGAATACTTCTCCAATGATTTTGAAGAATTCTTGCAGGAAAGAGGCATCAAGAGGGAGATTACCACAAGGTACTCACCTGAACAAAATGGGGTAGCTGAAAGAAGGAATAGACTCATTGTGGAGACAGCTAGGTCTATGCTTAATGAGAAAAAACTACCAAATTATCTTTGGGCAGAAAGTGTATCTACTGCCACATATTTAATTAACAGGTTGCCATCAAAGACACTTGATGGAATGACACCCTATGAGGCTTGGCATGGTAAGAGACCATCTCTGGATCATTGCAAGATCTTTGGGTGTGTTGCATATGTGCATATTCCCTCACAGGTAAGGGGAAAGCTAGACCCTAAGGCTGAAAAGTGTATCTTTATTGGTTATGATTTGAATCAGAAAGGATACAGGTTCTATAACCCCTCAAACAAAGGCTTCAAGGTAAGCAGAGATGTCATCTTTGATGAAAATGATTCATGGTATGAAAATGAGTGCAGGAAAGTTAACCTACCTTATGATATGGAAGAAGACTTTCCAAAGCTTGTCAGGCAAGAACCAACTCAGAAGGAGGACACAAGCTCAGATGATGAAGACACCATCAACATTGAAGAGTTCAAGGCTTGGAAATCCAAAGGGAAGATGAAGATGAAGCAACTTGAAGACAATCCAGAATCCTCAACTCAAGCTATGAGGAGATCTCAAAGAGAAAAGAAGAAACCAATTAGGTATGGGTATGATACTTCACTTGTAACCAAGCACTCTGTATATCTTGCAAAGGATATCTTGAATGAAGAACCAAGTACATATGAAGAAGCAATTACTAAACCAGAATGGAAGGAAGCAATGGATGAAGAAATGGAGGCTCTCAAGGAGAGTGATACTTGGGACTTGGTACCCAAGAAGGACTCCATGAAAGTTATAGGATCCAGATGGATCTACAAACTCAAGAGGAACTCAGATGGTACAATAAACAGGTATAAAGCTAGGTTGGTAGCCAAGGGTTTTGCACAAACCCAAGGCATTGATTATGAGGAGACATTTTCTCCTGTGGCCAAGATGCCAACTATCAGAATTATGGTGAGTGTAGCTGCATCCAAGAATTGGAACATGTACCAATTGGATGTGAAGAATGCATTCTTAAATGGATGGATATCTGAAGAGGTCTACATGTCACAACCACCTGGCTATGAGGATCCCAATAAGGTAAATCATGTTTGTAAATTGAAGAAGGCTCTGTATGGATTGAAGCAGGCACCTAGAGCATGGAATTACAGATTGACAACCTATCTCTTGGATCAAGGATTTGTGATGAGTAAAGCAGATACTTCATTGTTTATAAAGAAGAACAATTCAGAGGTAATATACTTGTGTGTCTATGTTGATGACATCATTATTACAGGTAATGATGTGAATGGGATAAGACACATCAAAGGTCTACACAAATTCAGGTATATTTATTACTCAGAAGAAGTACATTCAGGACATGGTCAAGAAGTTTAATTTGCAGGAAGCTAAGATCTCAAACATTCCTATGGAGGTCAACCACAAACTTAGTGCACATGAAGGAGAAGAGCTTAAGGATATTACAGGTTACCAAAGTTTGGTAGGTAGTCTTAATTATGCTACCTTAACCAGGATTGATATCTCATATGGTGTTAGTGTACTTAGCCAATTTATGCATAAGCCAAGAGTACCACATTTGGAGGCAGCCAAGAAGATAGTAAAGTACCCAAAGGGAACACAAAATCATGGTTTGTATTTTCCATACTCATCAGACATTGACATTAAGGTATACTCAGATGCAGATTGGGCAGGTTGCAAGGATGACAGGAGGAGTACATCTGGTTACATATGCTTTGCAGGTGATAAACCAATTTCTTGGTCATCCAAGAAACAACCCACAGTAGCCCTATCATCTACTGAGGCAGAGTACAGAGGGCTAGCCAATGCCACTCAAGAAGCCATATGGTTGAAGCTACTATATTCAGAATTGGGCCTATACATAAGGCCACCTATCATATTTGGTGATAACACAAGTTCACTTCACTTAGCAGCTAATCCTGTGTATCATGCTAGGACAAAACACATAGAGGTTCATTACCACTATGTAGGGGAGAAGTTACTTAGCAAGGAAATCCAATTATCATATGTGTCTACTAATATTCAATGTGCAGATTTGCTTACAAAAGCTCTGGATGGAAGCAAGCTATGCAGGTTTAAATCCATGATTGGATTACAGGATATCATTGAAGATTAAACATGAAGACTCAAGCAAGTGTTTGGCTTGAGGGGGAGCTGTTGGTGCAAACAAGCCTTAACACTTGGCTTTATGTTTGTGCTTTGAAGAATCAACATAAATCTTGGACAATTGGAACCTTGGAAAGTTAAAGTTTGGACTCTTGAAGAATGTATTCATATGAACCCTGAACAATAGGAACCATTGTCTAATTGATTATTACCTTTTTATCCAATATAAAAGTCAAGATGACTTAACTCACTTCTTGTAATCACACCTACTTTCAAAGTCGTGGAATTTGAAAGGTATGAATGGAGAGAATATCTCCATGTGATTAGATGAGAGATTTGAGGGAGCCTACATTTGAATTTGAATTCAAATCTTCTTCAAAATCTTATAAAAGGCTATGAAAATGTCGCGGGTCTTGTTGCTCACTTCCCGAGGTAATTCCAAGCAATACATTGAGTGTGTGTGAGCTACTATTGAGCCTACACCTCTGAGTACCATTGGGCATCACTCTACATGCCAATGGGAATGTACATTTGATAGATTCAATACATATACTCATTGTCATTATCTCTGTTTTTTCTCTGAGTGACCATCTTCAAGTCTGTCAACTTCAACAGGGCATATCTCAAGATCTACTGAACCAAATTGGATGATTCAAAGCTCATTGGAACCAGCTCAAAGCATTCTACAACTCTACAAAATTTCAAGTCATTCTATTCAGCCAATTGGGAGAAATCTCAGTCGAGGCAGGCACTGGTATTTTTCTGAGTAGTTCCTAAAAAATCGGGGGTGTCTCAGATTTTGCTAAAGATCATGCTCAGTGTATAGTTTGTTAATTGGAGTGATTTAACTTGCTAATAGTAGCTTGTTAAGTTAATTAATACTCCCAGAAGGAATTAATCCAATTGCAAGTGTGCTGGTCACACTGAGCTTAGGACTGAGCAGGTATCATTACAGGAATAGAAAGTTTTTGGAGTTGTGAAGGTTCAAAATCATCTGTTTTGATTTGGTCATTACTCAATCATTTTGTAAAGCACATATATAGTTTCTTGGTGTCATTTGGAAGCTCAAGGAGTCTTCTAACCATATCTGAATAGAAGAGAGGGCAGGTGTGAAGCAGGTCTAGCAGCACCAACTTGATCTTCTGATTGTACCCAGCCATCACATCCAACAGCTTTGCCTCCATCTTTGTTGTTTCTGCCTCTTCCTCTACCTTTGCCACCTCCTCTTCCTCTTAGGAAGTTGGCTTGGCTAGTTGTTCCTTCATCTTCATTTGCTTGTTGCTTTCCTTTGCTATTCTTCTTTTTATCTTTTGAATACATTGCATGACCTGCACTCTTGTCACCATCTCCTTTAACATCATTCTCAAATGTTAGCATATGACCTAGCAACTGATTTAAATCTGGAGTGAAATGACCAAGTGATAACTCTGTAGACAAAATAAACGGCTTCCATTTGTCATCACCTCTTAAGCCTGTAAGAATTTGCCTTACCAATTTATCCTCCTCAATGTCTTCATCAACAGCTCCTAATGCATCTGCAATGTCTTTCATCCTTGTCACATAGTCTGAAATGGACTGAGAAGCCTTCTTCTTGAAGGTTGTAAATTCTGCCCATAAGGATGCCTTCCTTGACTTAGTAGTATTCTGGAAATGCTCCTCCAAAGCATTCCAAATGTCAGTTGCACTTTCAAGACCTCGAATATGAGGTAACAAGTAATCATTTACTGCCATATAGATAATGCTTCTAGCTTGAGCATCTTTCTTCATCCAGTTTTTCAAATCTGCTAACTCTTCCCTAGTCGGAACACTAGGATCTCTGAAATGTGGCTTTTCTTCTTCTCCTGTGATATAAGCTATCAAATCTTTGCTCATAAGATGAGCTTCCATCCTCATTGACCACGCAGGATCGTTTTCCCTATCCAGTTTCTCTATCTGCAGAGAATCTCCCATCTTGTGTCTTCCTGTGTATTGAAATCTTCAACCTTTATGAATAATATATGTACCTTTGCTTCAAATTAGACTCCGTTTGTCTTTCTTGATATTGTATGATCTCTTCCTCAGGTTTTGCCTTCAGGCTTTCACCTTTTAGTTCTTCAGTTGTTGAATTCTTTGTAACCGCAGCAATCGGGATCGTCCTTTCTTTGATTTTGATGTCTCCTGCTCTGATACCACTAATGGAGAGTGTTAATCTCCAAAAGAATAACCTACTCTTGTGATTAGAGCACCTCTACACCAAGAGTAAGTCAAAAACTTCACAACACAAAAGTCTGCTGCACAATTTCTTCAAATTAATCTATCAAACACGAAAGTTTTTTATGAAACTTTGTATGGAGTGTCACCTAGAGATTGCGCACCTCCTTCAAGTTAAAGTTCTTCAAAAGGTTTAGTATAACTTGAGAAATCACCTTCACAAGTTAACTATGTCTGAAACTGTCATTCTGAACAGTCGACTTCACAACTGCAACTTCTAAGACTTGGTTCTCCTTGAATAGAACCCGTTTAAGCAAATGCTTCTGGTTACGAGTAGCTTATCTTCTAACTTAAAGATTAAGCTCTCACTCATGCAAAACTTTAAAGTATGCACTGAGAAATGATCAAAACATTGATCACTGGAAATGCGCCTGTTTCAGTAAACTTTGAACACTTCAACACACATGAATGTTCCTACTGACAATTCTCGGTTTCTGTTTACAATTAAACTCTGAAACTTAAGCTATAGATTGATTAACTATAGACTTAGATATCCTCAAAAGGATTTCACAAATCATCTATCACAGATGAAGAACACACAGAAATTTTGGCGCAGTATTTTTCGATTACTCAGAAAGTTACAGTTGAGTGATGAGAGGAAAACTCAACTAACTTTTCATATGTCTCATGACATCTAACTTCTCATTCTCTCATTATCTCTCTTCTCTTGCCTATACTCCTCTCATTCTTTTCCCTCTTAGACGCCTCGACATTTTCTAGGTATTTATAGATAAATTTGTACAACCTTATAACGCTGACTATACTACTGTACATATGTGTACAACTTTTTCCGGTTCTTCTTCCAAGCTTCAAAATTTGTTCTTTTCTTCCTCCTTTCATCTTTCAACTCTTCATGAACTGAAAACTGTAAAAGTAATCATTTCCGGTAACATTCCGGTGACTTTACTGTGACCTTCCGGTACTGTTCCGGTGACCTTCCGGTGATCTTCCGGTGACCTTTTTAAGGAAATTTTTGCTGAAGTTTCTGCGGACTTAAAGACCTTCAATTGTTGATTGTCTTGCACCAACAATTATGTAACAAGGATGAAAGACATTGCAGATGCATTAGGAGTTGTTGATGAAGACATTGAGGAGGATAAGTTGGTAAGGCAAATACTCACAAGTTTGAGAGGTGATGACAAATGGAAGCCATTCATTTTGTCCACTGAATTATCACTTGACCATTTCACTCCTTATTTGAATCAGTTGCTAGGTCATATGCTAACTTTTGAGCAGGATGTCAAAGGAGAAAGTGACAAGAGTACAGGTCATGCAATGTACTCAAAGGATAAGAAGAAAAATAGCAAAGGGAAACAACAAGAAAATGAAGATAAAGCCACAACTAGTCAAGCCAACTTCCTAAGAGGAAGAGGAGGTGGAAAAGGTAGAGGAAGAGGCAGGAGTAACAAAGAGGGAGCCAAAGCTTGCTAGATTTGTGGTAAGACAAATCATTTAGCTAATGATTGTTGGCATAATACTCAGAGTAATGGTGGATATAATCAGAATTATAATTCAAGAGGAAGAGGTGGCAAAAATCAAAGAGGTAATTTCAGAGGTAGAGGTAGTAGGGGTTACTTTGGAAGAAATGCAGGTAGAGGATCCAAAGTCAACAATACAATAATACCTACTACAATTATGCTTCACATCAAAAGGAGGATTCAACCTTGATAATGAATGCAACTTGTGAAAGGGAAAGTGAAGATCAAAGAGTCTTCTACATTGACTCAGGGTGTAGCAATCACCTGAGTGGTAACATAGCATTGATGACTGATTTGGAAAATAAGGTAACTAATCATGTTGTTCAAACAGGTGACAATACAAAGCACAATGTGAAGTCAATTGGTTCAGTGAAGGCCAAGGATGGTAGCACTCTCTTGAGTAAGGTCTTGTATGTTCCTACAATACCTAAGAATTTGATAAGTGTAGGACAAATTGTTGAAAAGGTTATGAAGTTAGGTTCACTAATGAACGAGTGTTTGTGGAAGACCCTAGCAATGGGTATAAACAGATTGTTTCAGGAAAAAGAGAAGGAAGATTGTTCACATTCAAGATCCAAGGTAATGTTGGTCATGCCTTGTTCACTTATGGAGAACATAAGATCTCTAAGTTAGATCTTTGGCACAAGAGGCTTGGACATTTCAATGAAAGAGGTATCAAAGATATGATTAACAATGGTTTAGTGCTTGGATTGCCTAATGTTGCAGGTCAACATATGACATACAGATGTGAGGCATGTCAATTAGGTAAGGCTCATAAGCAATCTTATTCCAAGCATGGTTTTATGCACTCAAAGAAGCTTGAGTTGGTACACACAGATGTGTGGGGACCATGAAAAGATTTCAGTATAAATGGATCAAGGTATTATGTGATTTATGTTGATGATGCTCCTAGATAGATTACTATCTATGTGAGCAAAGATAAGTCAGAGGTGTTCAATACATTCAAACATTATCATGTGTATGCAGAGAGAATTACAGGTCATAAATTGAAGAGACTAAGGTCAGATGGAGGGGGAGAATATTTCTCTAATGAGTTCAGTGATTACTTGTGGAATGCAGGTATAAAAAGGGAAATTACTTGCAGGTACTCTCCTCAACAAAATGGTGTAGCAGAAAGGAGGAGAACTCTTGTTGAGTTTGCAAGATCGATGATGAAAGAGAAAAATTGCCCTAATTACTTGTGGGTTGAGGCTATAAATACAGCTACTTATTTGGTCAATAGGTTACCATGTAAAGCCTTGCAGGGTATGACACCATATGAGGCATGGTGGGGTAAGAGACCTACCTTAGATCATTGCAAAGTATTTGGGTGTTTGGCATATGATGGAGAGTGTTAATCTCCAAAAGAACAACCTACTCTTGAATTTAGAACACCTCTATATCAAGAGTAAGTCAAAACCTTCATTAAATTATAGGTCCAATCTCCAAATTCTTAAAATTAAGAAAATCTGTGAAGAAAGTGAAACACAGAAAAGTTTGCTGCAGAATTTCTTCACATTGACTTATCAAATGTGTAAAGTTTTTGATGAAACTTTGTACGAATCATCTCCTAGGGATTGCGCATCACCTCCAAGTTGAATCACTTGAAAAGCTTTAGTATAACTTGAGAAACTGACTTCACAAGTTACCTATGTCCAAAACTGTACTTCTGAGAAGTCGATTTAGACACCCCTAACTTCTTAACTTTGGTTCTCACAATATCTAACCCGTTTTGCCAAATGCTTTTAGCCACGAGTAGATCACCTTCCAACTTAAAGATTAAGTGCTTGCTTGCACAAAACTTTAAACTATGGAGTGAGCACTGGTCAAAAGATTAAACACGAAATTTGCGCCTGTTTCAGAGAACTGTAGACACTCAACACATATGAATGTTCCTACTCACAATTCTCCTAGCCTGTTTACAATTAGACTCTGAAATTCAGGTCACAGGCTCATTAACTAACAACTTAGATATCCTCAAAAGGATTTCACAAATGATCAAACACAGAAGGAGCAGACACGAAAAGATCGGGCGCAAAATTTCTTCATTAACTCAGAAATTTACAACTGAGTGATGAGAGCTAACTCAACTAACTTTTCACTATTTCTTGACTCCTAATTTCCTCAATCTTGACTTCTACAAATGCTCTCATACATGCCCCGACTTTTCTCAAAGTATTTATAGATAATTTGTACAAGTTTATTACTCAAACAAAGATCTGAGTCACCTATGACTATACTAATGTACATATGTGTACACTTCTCTTATCTTCTGAATATATCTTTCTTCCAAGCTTCAATGGTTGATCCTTCCTTCACTCTTTAACCTTCCAAGTCTTCAATTGGTGATTGGTCTGCACCAACAGCTCCCCCTCAATCATCAATTGAGGTTTCTCCTTTCTTCTTTATACCTGCCATGTCTTTAAACTTCTGTAGCTTTGGTCCATCCAAGCTCTTTGTAAGCATATCAGCTATCTGATCTTTTGTTGAAGTATGTATGACTTCAATCTCCTTGTCCATCACTTTCTCTCTTAGAAAGTGATACTGAATCTCAATGTGTTTGGTCCTGGCATGAAAAACAGGATTAGCAGCTAAATACAATGAACTCATGTTATCTCCATATATGATTGGTACTCCATGCATAATGTCAAGACTCTTCATCAAGGTCTTAACCCAAATTACTTCCTTTGCAGCTTCAACCATGCCTTTATACTCTGCTTCTGTAGAAGATAAAGCAACTGTATGTTGCTTCTTGGAACACCATGAGATAAGTTTATCTCCCACATAACACATGTATCCAAATGTAGATCTTCTATCATCTGGATTACCTGCCCAATCTGCATCACTATAAATTTTGATATTTGTATCTGAGGTAAACCCATAATACAAACCTTCATTGAGTGTACCCTTAATGTACCTCAACACCCTTTGTCCTGCAATCCAATGTTCTTTCCTTGGGCAATGCATAAATTGAGACAAAACCCCTACTGCATATGATAAATCAGGTCTAGTTAGAGTAGCATAGATAAGGCTACCAACCAAACTCTGATATTGTCTCATGTCCTTGAATTCTTCACCTCCATACTTACTCAATTTGTGATTCACCTCCATTGGTGTAGGTGCTACCCTGCAATCATCCATTTTAAACTTGATTAACAAGTTCTTCAAATACCTTTCTTGGGTCACAAATACTCCATGTTGAGTATATGTAATCTCCATGCCCAAGAAGTATGACAAGTCTCCCAAGTCACTTATCTTGAACTCCTTTTCCATTTGCCTCTTAAGCTTTTGTATTCCTTCTTCATCTGTACCTGTAAGAATTATATCATCAACATATATGCACATGTATATGAAACCATTTTCACTTGCCTTAACAAGCAAGCTACTATCTGCTTTAGACACCTGAAATCCAAGTTCTTTAAGGAACTTCACAAGTCTATAGTTCCATGCCCTTGGGGCCTGCTTCAAGCCATACAAAGCTCTCTTGAGCTTGCACACATGATCTGGATACCTTTTATCTTTGAATCCTTGAGGTTGCTCCATAAATACATCATCTGAAATATAACCATTCAAAAAAGCATTCTTCACATCAAGTTGACATAGCTTCCAACCTTTACATGCAGCAATAGCAATAAGTGTCCTTATGGTTGTCATCTTTGCCACAGGACTATAGGTCTCATCATAATCAATACCATATGTCTGAGCAAAGCCTTTGACCACAAGTCTAGCTTTGTACCTAGACACACTTCCATCTGCAAATCTCTTGGTCTTGTAGACCCACTTGCATCCAATAATCTTCTGACTATTTGGTTTAGGAACCAAATCCCAAGTTTGATTCTCCAATAGTGCATCATATTCCTCCTGCATAGCACTCTCCCATTTTTCCTTACCTTTTGCCTCTTCATAAGTAGAAGGGTCTTCATCTGTATTCACCATGTAAGCATAATCTTTTGTGGGTAGAAATGAAGTATCATAACTATACCTTGTAGGTTGCCACCTATTTCTTGTAGACCTTCTGAGTTCTCCACTCCTTGAGGTTTCTGGCTCTTCACATTCAAGATCAAATCTTGGTGTCTCTTCCACTTCAACCTGCACTTCATTATTCTCTTGCTCATCAAATATTTGAACTTTTGATTTACCTTTCCTTTGACTCACTTCTTCTTCATCACCTGTATTGATATTGATTGTACCTGCATACCAAGTGCTTTGTTCATCAAATGTAACATCCTTAGAAACCATAAATTGCTTTGTTGATGGACTCCACAACCTATAGCCCATCTGCTTATCATCATAGCCAATAAAAACATACTTTTCAGCTTTAGGTTCCAATTTGTGTCTTAATTGTGATGGCACATATGCATATGCCACACACCCAAAAACTCTGCAATGATCTAAGGTAGGTTTCTTACCCCACCAAGCCTCATATGGTGTCATACCCTGCAAGGCTTTACATGGTAGCCTATTGACCAAGTAAGTGGCTGTATTTACAGCCTCAGCCCACAAATAATTAGGGCAATTTTTCTCCTTCATCATGGATCTTGCAAACTCAACAATAGTTCTATTTCTCCTTTCTGCAACACCATTTTGTTGAGGAGAGTACCTGCAAGTAATTTCCCTTTTTATACCTGCATTCCATAAATAATCACTGAACTCATTTGAGAAATACTCTCCCCCTCCATCTGACCTTAGTCTTTTCAACTTATGACCTGTAATTCTTTCTGCATATGCATGATAGTGTTTAAATGTATTAAACACTTCTGACTTATCTTTGATCACATAGATAGTGATCCACCTAGTAGCATCATCAACATAAATCACATAATACCTTGATCCATTTATACTGAAATCTTTTGATGGTCCCCACACATCTGTGTGTACCAACTCAAGCTTCTCTGAGTACATAAAACCATGCTTGGAATATGAATGTTTATGAGCCTTACCTAATTGACATGCCTCACATTTATATGTCATATGTTGACCTGCAACATTAGGCAATCCAAGCACTGAACCATTGTTAACCATATCTTTAATACCTCTTTCATTGAAATGACCAAGCCTTTTGTGCCAAAGATCTAACTCAGAGATCTTGTGTCCTCCATATGTGAACATAACATGACCAATGTTGCCTTGAATCTTCAATGTAAATAGTCTTCCTTCTTTTTTCCCTGAAACAATCTGTTTATACCCTTGGCTAGGGTCTTCCACATATACTCCATCATTAGTGAACCTTACTTCATATCCCTTTTCAACAATTTGACCTACACTTATCAAATTCTTAGGGATTGTAGGAACATACAAGACCTTACTCAATAAGGTGCTTCCATCCTTGGCCTTCACTGATCCAATTGACTTCACATTGTGCTTTGTGTTGTCACCTGTTTGAACAACATGATTAAAAACTTTACTTTCCAAATCAGTCATCAAAGATATGTTACCACTCAGGTGATTGCTACACCCTGAGTCAATGTAGAAGACTCTTTGATCTTCACTCTGCCTTTCACAAGTTGCATTCATTATCAATGTTGAATCTTCCTTTTGATCTGAAGCATAATTGTAGTAGGTGTTGTTGTATTGTTGAATTTGGAATCCTCTACCTGCATTTCTTCCAAAGTAATTCCTTCCACCTCTACCTCTGTAATTACCTCTTTGATTTCTGCCACCTCTTCCTCTTGCATTATAGTTTTGACTATATCCATTATTATTCTGAGTATTGTGCCAACAATCATTAGCTAAGTGATTTGTCTTACCACAAATCCAGCAAGCTTTGCCTCCATCTTTATTGTTCCTGCCTCTTCCTCTACCTTTGCCACCTCCTCTTCCTCTTAGGAAGTTGGCTTGAGTAGTTGTTCCTTCATCTTCACCTGCTTGT
The DNA here is from genome assembly GCA_020310875.1 of Ceratopteris richardii. Taxonomy (NCBI): domain Eukaryota; kingdom Viridiplantae; phylum Streptophyta; class Polypodiopsida; order Polypodiales; family Pteridaceae; genus Ceratopteris; species Ceratopteris richardii. The sequence continues at coordinate 29,324,850 of CM035420.1, forward strand.
TGTTTTCCTTTGCTATTCTTCTTCTTATCTTTTGAGTACATTGCATGACCTGTACTCTTGTCACCATCTCCTTTAACATCCTGCTCAAATGTTAGCATATGACCTAACAATTGATTTAAATCAGGAGTGAAATGGTCAAGTGATAGTTCTGTAGACAAAATAAATGGCTTCCATTTGTCATCACCTCTCAACCCTGTAAGTATTTGCCTTACCAATTTATCTTCCTCAATGTCTTCATCAACAGCTCCTAAAGCATCTGCAATATCTTTCATCCTTGTCACATAGTCTGAGATGGATTGAGAAGCCTTCTTCTTGAAGGTAGTAAATTCTGCCCATAAGGATGCCTTCCTTGACTTTGTAGTATTCTGGAAATGCTCCTCCAAAGCATTCCATATATCAGTAGCACTTTCAAGACCTCTAATGTGAGGTAACAAGTAATCATTGACTCCCATATAGATAATGCTCCTAGCTTGAGCATCTTTCTTCATCCAATTTTTAAGATCTGCTAATTCTTCCCTAGTTGGAACACTAGGATCTCTGAACTCTGGCTTCTCTTCTTCTCCTGTGATGTAACCAATCAAATCTTTGCTCATAAGATGAGCTTCCATCCTCATTGACCATGCAGGATAGTTTTCCCTATCCAATTTCTCTATCTGTAGAGCATCTCCCATCTTGTATCCACCTGTATATTGAAAACTTCAAGTTTTACAAGCAATGTATGTACCTTTACTTCAAGTTAGACTCCTTTTGCCTTTCTTGATGTCGAGTAGACTTCTCCTTAGGCTTTTGACTCCAAGCTTTCACTTCTTAGCTCTTCAAATGTTGAACTTCTTGAGTCTGCAGCAGTCGGGACCTTCCTTTCCTTGATTTTGATGTCTCCTGCGCTGATACCACTGATGGAGAGTGTTAATCTCCAAAAGAACAACCTACTCTTGAATTTAGAACACCTCTATATCAAGAGTAAGTCAAAACCTTCATTAAATTATAGGTCCAATCTCCAAATTCTTAAAATTAAGAAAATCTGTGAAGAAAGTGAAACACAGAAAAGTCTGCTGCAGAATTTCTTCACATTGACTTATCAAATGTGTAAAGTTTTTTATGAAACTTTGTACGAATCATCTCCTAGGGATTGCGCATCACCTCCAAGTTGAATCACTTGAAAAGCTTTAGTATAACTTGAGAAACTGACTTCACAAGTTACCTATGTCCAAAACTGTACTTCTGAGAAGTCGATTTAGACACCCCTAACTTCTTAACTTTGGTTCTCACAATATCTAACCCGTTTTGCCAAATGCTTTTAGCCACGAGTAGATCACCTTCCAACTTAAAGATTAAGTGCTTGCTTGCACAAAACTTTAAACTATGGAGTGAGCACTGGTCAAAAGATTAAACACGAAATTTGCGCCTGTTTCAGAGAACTGTAGACACTCAACACATATGAATGTTCCTACTCACAATTCTCCTAGCCTGTTTACAATTAGACTCTGAAATTCAGGTCACAGGCTCATTAACTAACAACTTAGATATCCTCAAAAGGATTTCACAAATGATCAAACACAGAAGGAGCAGACACGAAAAGATCGGGCGCAAAATTTCTTCATTAACTCAGAAATTTACAACTGAGTGATGAGAGCTAACTCAACTAACTTTTCACTATTTCTTGACTCCTAATTTCCTCAATCTTGACTTCTACAAATGCTCTCATACATGCCCCGACTTTTCTCAAAGTATTTATAGATAATTTGTACAACTTTATTACTCAAACAAAGATCTGAGTCACCTATGACTATACTAATGTACATATGTGTACACTTCTCTTATCTTCTGAATATATCTTTCTTCCAAGCTTCAATGGTTGATCCTTCCTTCACTCTTTAACCTTCCAAGTCTTCAATTGGTGATTGGTCTGCACCAACAGCATATGCATATGTGCCATCACAATTAAGGCGCAAATTGGAACCTAAAGCAGAAAAGTATGTGTTTATTGGTTATGATGATAAGCAGATGGGATATAGGTTGTGGAGTCCAGCCACAAAACAATTTCTTGTATCAAAAGATGTTACATTTGATGAGTAAGGTACTTGGTATGCAGGTACAATCAATATTAATACAGATGATGAAGAAATTGTGAGTCAAAAGAAAGGTAAATCAAGGGTTCAGATATTTGATGAACAAGAGAATAATGACGTGCAGGTTGAAGTTGAAGAAATGCCAAGATTTGATCCTGAGTGTGATGAACCAGAAACCTCAAGGAGTGGAGAACTCAGAAGGTCATCAAGACACAAGTGGCAACCTACAAGGTATAGCTATGATACTTCTTTTTTGGCTACCAAAGATTATGCTTACATGATAAAGGCAGATGAAGACCCTTCTACATATGAAGAGGCAAAAGGTAAGCAAAATTGGGATAAAGCTATGCAGGAAGAATATGATGCATTGATGGAAAATCAGACTTGGAATTTAGTTCCTAAACCAAATAGCCAGAAGATCATTGGATGCAAATGGGTCTACAAGACAAAGAGATTTGCAGATGGAAGTGTGTCTAGGTACAAAGCTAGACTTGTTGTGAAAGGGTTTGCTCAAACATATGGAGTTGATTATGATGAGACCTATAGTCCTGTGGCAAAGATGACAACCATCAGGACACTCATAGCAATTGCTGCATGTAAAGGTTGGAAATTGTGTCGATTAGACTTGAAGAATGCTTTTTTGAATGGTTACATTTCAGATGATGTTTTCATGGAACAACCTTAAGGATTCAGAGATGGAAGGTATCCAGATCATGTGTGTAAGCTCAAGAGAGCTTTGTATGGCTTGAAGCAGGCCCCAAGGGCATGGAACTATAGACTTGTAAAGTTCTTGAAAGAACTTGGATTTCAAGTATCTAAGGCAGATAGTAGTTGCTTGTAAAAGCAAGTGATGATGGGTTCATTTACATGTGCATATAGGTTGATGATATAATTCTTACAGGTACAGATGAGAAAGGTATTCAAAGCCTAAAGAAGCAAATGGAGAAAGAATTCAAAATCAGTGATTTGGGAGACTTGTCATACTTATTGGGCATGGAGATTTCATACACTCAACATGGAGTGTATGTGACTCAAGAAAGGTATTTGAGGAACTTGTTAATCAAGTTTAAAATGGATGATTGCGGGGTAGCACCTACTCCAATGGAGGTGAATCACAAATTGAGCAGATATGGAGGTGAAGAGTTCAAGGACATGAAACAATATCAGAGTTTGGTTGGTAGTCTTATCTATGTTACATTAACTAGGCCTGATTTATCATATGCAGTTGGGGTTTTGTCTCAATTCATGCATTTTCCTAGGAAATAACATTGGATTACAGGTCAAAGAGTGTTGAGGTACACTAAGGGTACACTCAAAGAAGGTTTGTATTATGGTTTTACATCAAATACAAATATCAAGATCTATAGTGATGCAGATTGGGCAGGTAATCCAGATGATAGAAAGTCAACCTATGGATACATGTGTTATGTGGGAGATAAGTTAATCTCTTGGTGTTCAAAGAAGCAACATAGAGTTGCTTTATCATCTACAGAAGCTGAGTACAAAGGCATGGTTGAAGCTGCAAAGGAAGTAATATGGCTTAAGACTCTCATGAAGAGTTTTGATACTATACAGAGCACACCTATCATATATGGAGATAACATGAGTTCATTATATCTAGCTGCTAATCCTGTTTTTCATGCCAGGACCAAACACATTGAGATTCAGTATCACTTTCTAAGAGAGAAGGTGATGGACAAAGAGATTGAAGTTATACATACTTCAACTAAAGATCAATTAGCTGATATGCTTACCAAAAGCTTGGATGGACTAAAGCTACAAAGATTTAAAGACATAGCAGGCATAAAGAAGATAGAGAAAACCTCAATTGATGATTGAGGGGGAGCTGTTGGTGCAGACCAATCAACAATTGAAGTTTTGGAAGTCAAAGAATGAAGACAAGATTAATTCTTGAAGCATTGAAGATGTTTACATTCAGGGGTTGAAAGAAATGTACACATATGTACATTAGTTCAGATATAGGTCACTTATACTTTTGATTAGTCATAAGTTTGTAAATATTTGCCTATAAATACTTTGGAAAATGTCGCGGCAAGTATGAGAGAGTATGAGATTAGAGAAATGAGAAGTTGTAAGAGTCATTAGACACATGAAAATTTAGTTGAATTCTCTCTCATCATTAAGTTGTAATCTCCTTCAGAAATGACAGAAATTTTCCACCCGATGTTTCTGAGTTTTCTCCTTATGTGTTAGATCTTTTGTGAAATGCTTTTGTACAAGTCTAAGACTATAGGTGACTGACCTCTGTACAAGTTTTCAGCTTTCAATTGTGTTCAGGCTGAGAGAATTATGTGTAGGAACATTTGTATGTGAAGAAGTGTTCACTGGTTCCTGAAACAGGCGCAAAATTTGAAGTCAGTGATTTGATCATTTCTCACTCCACAGTTTAAAGTTTTGAGCAAGTAAGCACTTAATCTCTAAGTTGGAAGGTAAGCTACTCATAGCTAAAAGCATTTGCTTAAACGGGTTCTATTCTTGGAGAACTATGTCTTAGAAGTTATAGGTGTCTAAATCGACTTCTCAAAAGTACAGTTTTAGAAATAGGTGACTTATCAAGTTGATTTCTCAAAATCTACTGAATCTTTTGGAGTGATTTGACTTGGAGAAGGTGCACAATCTTTAGGCGACACCTTTTGCAAAGTTTCATAAAAACATTTACACATTTGCCTAGTCAATGATAAAGATTTGTGCAGTAGACTTTCAGTAGTATCATCATCTTCACAGATTTTCCAGAATCCTTATAATTGAGTATTGATTCTCTAAATTGGTGGAAGTTTTAACTTACTCTTGATATAGAGGTGCTCTAATCTCAAGAGTAGGTTATTCTTTTGGAGATTAACACTCTCCATCAATATATATATATATATATTGTTGGAGAATTCCTCTCCTAATCGCAGCGGAAAGTGTAGAAGACCTTATTAGGATGAAGACTCTTGCCAACAGCAGAACCTTCAAATGAAAACTGGTACCAACTGAAATATCCAATGAACTTGAAACTTTGGTCACTCAAACTAGACACCTAGAGCTTTTAAATGAGATATCAAACACTCAATTTGGAGTAGATTTGAGTGGTCAACTATTTGATTCAAAACAGACTACCTGTCCACTCAGTTAGGCTGAAAACTGGACTTCACTAAAACCTGAATAACTCAGAGAGCATAAGGAATTTCATAAAACTTTTCTAGACAGAGTAAGTACTCAAGATAAGCTTTCCAACGAATGTTTAAACACTAAATTTGGATACATATGTTGAGAGATATGACTCTCACAAGTAGACTACCCAAAAATGGGTGTGCGGCTGGACACACTCTATGAGAGTGAACTGAACGAAATGACTCAAACCAAATGAAGTAGATACAAGGGGGCTTCCACGCCTTCTTGCTCTCTCCTTGAGTGTCCTCCCTTGCTTCTTTTATAGCCAAGTGACCAAAAACTCTCATGATGAGTTTGAGAGCTCTTCTCCATCATTTCTCCACTACTTTGGACAGCCACTCCTCTTACAATTCAGATTTTGGATTTGATTCTCTTTTGAATGATTCTCTTTTGGCCTCCACTACTTGCTGAAGTAAATCCTTCTATTTTTCATTTTTGTATTTTCTTTCTACTTGAAGAAAATCCTTTTTGCAAAAATATATACGAGCTTACTTCTTTATTTTTAGCACTCCCCCTCAAGCTCACATGTGAGCTTGCACCTTCAACCATATCTTGTAAGTTGATGTCGTCCTTGAACCTCTTGAGCTTAGAAGCATCGAGGGACTTTGTAAGCATGTCTGCAACTTGGTCATTAGTTCCAATGAACTTTATATCCACATCCTTGCTCAAAACTTTTTCTCGAACATAATGATAATGCACTTCTATGTGCTTGCTTCGTTCATGAAACATTGGATTGTTTGTCAAGTGAATGCTTGACATGTTGTCACCATAAATTGGAATGGTCTCCACCTGCACATCAAGACCAGCCAAGAGCTTCTTAATCCACATAGCTTCACAAGTTGCAAAGGCTAAACCTCTATATTCAGCTTCTGTAGATGATAGTGCAACAGTAGGTTGCTTCTTTGAGCTCCATGTGATAGGTTTGCTACCTATCATGAACACATAACCTGAAGTGGATCTTCTATCCTCCTTGGAACCAGCCCAATCAGCATCACTGAAGCCCTTTACCTGCAATTCTTCATCATATCTATAAAACAATGCATGATTGACAGTGTGCTTCACATATCTTAGCACTCGTTTGGCTGAATTTAAATGTTCACTTGTTGGAGCTTGCATAAATTGAGAAAGAACTCCAACAATATAACACAAATCTAGTCTTGTGATCGTAGCATAGATCAATGAACCTATAATACTCCTGTATGTAGTTACATCATGTAACTTCTCTCCATCATTTGAGCATAGCTTCACATTTGTGTCCATAGGTTGAGTGAGTGGTTTGCATTCACTCATTCCAAATCTGAAAAGAACATCCAATAGGTACTTTCTTTGCATTAAGTAAATGCCATCTTTCCCATAGACTATCTCAATGCCTAAAAAGTATTTCAGCTCACCAAGATCTGAAATTTTAAACTCCTTACCGAGTTTCCTTTTGATCTCTTGTATTCCTGTAACATTACTTCCTGTTATGATGAGATCATCAACGTATATGCAAATATATACCTGCTTGCCTTCTTCTTTCTTCATGTAGAGAGAGGGATCTGCATTACTTGGACTATACCCACACCTTGTGAGGTACTCGACCAATCTTTGATTCCAAGCACGTGGTGCTTGCTTCAGCCCATACAAAGCTTTCTTCAATCTACAAACAAAATTTGGATGCTTTTTGTCTTCAAATCCAATCGGTTGACTCATGTATACCTCTTCTTGAAGTTCACCATTGAGAAAAGCATTTTTTATGTCGAGTTGGTACAATGGCCATCTCCTTGCTGCACTCACTCCAATCAAGGTTCTAATTGTTCCCATCTTTGCAACCGGGCTGAAAGTCTCTTCATAATCGATGCCGTGAGTTTGCTTGAATCCTTTTGCTACTAGTCTAGCTTTATGCCTTGCTAGAGAGCCGTCAGCATTTCTCTTTATTTTAAACACCCATTTATTTGGAACAATCTTCATACCTTCAGCCTTTGGAACTAGCTCCCATGTGTGATTGTCCTTGAGAGCTTTCATCTCTTCTTGCATAGCTTCTTGCCATTCTTTTTGTGTACATGCTTCTTCATATGCATCCGGTTCTTTATCTTTGACCACCTGTGTCATATATGCAAAATGTTTTGCAATAAAACTATCATAGCTCAGCCTTTCAATTGGATACCTTGCTCTTGAAGACCTCCTTTCATTTCCTTTTGAACATTGCTTCTTCAATCGGCTCAACTTTACCTTCGGTGTGATCACCTCTTCATACTCTTCTTCACTTGTATTTGAATCACTATTTTGGGCAGCACTTTCGGCTTTAGATCTTTCATAAGCTGATGTTGGTGATGAGGAATGACTCCTTAGCCTCCCCTTCCATGTTGAGCTTTCTCCAAGTGATGTAGAAGCTTCTGGACCTGACATTTGAGTGCTTGTTTGCTGAAATTCTTCTTGGACAGCACCTTCATCATCTTCGCAATCTTCTTCAAGAGTCTTCTCTTTCCCTTTGTCTCCAAACCATGGTCTTAGCTCATCAAATACCACATCTCGTGAGACTCGTAGCTCCTTTGTCACCGGATTGTAGCACCTATATCCCTTTTGCTCCGATGAATATCCAATAAAAATACATTTTTCGGACTTTGCCTCCATCTTTGTCCTTAGTTCTTGAGGGATGTGAACATAACACACACATCCAAAAACTTTGAGATGTGTAAGGTCAGGCTTCTTACCGGAATAAACCTCCTCGGGAGTTAGATTATGCACTCCAGCCGTTGTGCACTTGTTCATCAAATAAACGGCCGTACTAGTTGCTTCAGCCCAATAGTTTAGTGGCATCTTCATCTCGTTGAGCATGCATCTTGCAACTTCTGTGATATGTCGATTTTTCCTTTCAGCTATTCCATGTTGTTGAGGTGTGTACCTACATGTAAATTGTCTCTTGATTCCATTTTCATAAAGAAAGTCTGAAAATTCTTTGGAGAAATATTCTCCTCCTCCATCGAACCTCAAGGTCTTTATGTAGCGTCCTGTTTCCTTTTCTACCTGTGCTTTAAATCTCTTGAAAATGGAGAACACATCTGATTTTTGTTTTATGCAAAACATCCATACTTTCCTTGAATGATCATCAATAAAAGTGACAAAATATCTATTACCAGCCATTGATGGTTGTTGTGATGGTCCCCATACATCCGTGTGTATCAAGTCGAGGACATTCCTTGCCACATAGTTGCTTTTCTTGAATGGTTGTCGAGTTTTCTTTCCTAGTTGGCATGCTTCACAAAACTCATGTAGTCCGGCATCATTGAATCTTGGAAGACCTCTTACCACTTCATGGTTGCTCATGTCCTTGAGCTTGGGAATGTTGATATGTCCAAACCTTTTGTGCCACAAATCGATTTCAGCTATCCTCTTGTTTCCAAACTGAATATACATCACCTTTCCATGCGGTTGTTGAATGTCCAAAGTGAACATCCTTCCTTCTTTCCTTCCTTGAGCAATGACCATGAATCCTTCTTTTGGATTCTTTATAAAGCAGCCTTTTTCATTGAAGATAACATGATATCCTTTCTCTACCATTTGTCCTACTGAAATCAAATTCTTTGCAATAGTAGGAACATGAAGAACATCAGCCAATACTTTCTTGTCTCCAAGCTTGATATCTCCAACATGCTCAATTGCGTGTTGAGTTTCATCGCCGGTCTCTACACATCCTTTTCCACTTGGAGCTTGTAGCTTTGTGAACAAATCTCCTTGGCATGTCATATGGTTGCTGCAACCTGAATCTATGAACCATTTTTGGTCATCACTTCTCGAGTTGTTGTAGTCATGCTTCATGGCAAGCATGGTTTGCTTGTCTCCTTCACTTGATGTACTCGCATAGTTATTTTGGCTCCTTTGGTTGCGCCTCCATTCAGCCTTCCATTCTTTTGCCAACAATCATTTGCATAATGTCCTAGTTTACCACAATGATAACATGTTATACCTTTATGAGGATTGTATGAACCTCGACCTCTTCCTCTATTTCTTCCTCGACCTCTTCCATGTGTGTTGTCATTTGAGTTGTCCTTGTTGTCGTCCGAGTTGTGTTGGCTGAAATTTGTATTGTTGTAGCTTCTTCCTCTTCCTCTCGAGCCTCCTCTTGAGTTCCTTCCTCTACCTCTTCCTGCATATAACATTTGACTATGGCTGTCCTTACCTTTGTTGCCTTCTCCTTGTTGAGCAACCTCTTCAGCCACAAGATTTGGTATAATCTCGTCGAATGTTGGTAGAGGATCTCTATAAAGGATGTTTGTGATGAGGGGCTTCCACTTTTCTTCACTCCTCAAGCCATTGAGGGCTGTTTGGACGATGTCTTCCTCTTCTATCTTGCATCCAACTGATGCTAGTTGATCTCGAAGCTCCTTAATCCTCAATGTATACTCACTAATGCTTTGGTTTGAGCTTTTCTTCATGTTGTTGAGCTCGTTCTTGAGTTGCATCCTCCGAGACCTTGTTGAGGTAGCATACACCTTCTCCAATGCTTCCCAAACTTCTTTGGCTGTTTCTAAGCTTTGCACATGACCAATCATAGTGTTAGAAATAACTTGTGAGATGAGGAACATCACCCTTCGATTCCTCTCTTCCCAATCAGCAAATTGTCTCCTTTGTGCCGGAGTAATGTTGGGATCTTCAAGGTCTACCGGTTGTGGATCATCTCCACTAACTAAACCCCATAAACCTTTACCTTTAAGGTAATTTATCATTCTATACCTCCAAGACTGAAAATTGTCTTTGTCTAACTTCTCAACTTGTTGTCCTAATCAGCCATTGAAAACTTCCAAGATTGAAGTTTACCTCAAGTATGTTGTGGCGCTCTCTCTTGAATTCACGAAGCTCCCCCTGGATTTGTAGCTTTCCCTTTGCTTTAGTTTAGTTCCAATGCTTTGCCTCTTCAAACTCCAAGGCTCTGATACCAAATGTTGGAGAATTCCTCTCCTAATCGCAGCGGAAAGTGTAGAAGACCTTCTTAGGATGAAGACTCTTGCCAACAGCAGAACCTTCAAATGAAAACTGGTACCAACTGAAATATCCAATGAACTTGAAACTTTGGTCACTCAAACTAGACACCTAGAGCTTTCAAATGAGATATCCAACACTCAATTTGGAGTAGATTTGAGTTGTCAACTATTTGATTCAAAACAGACTACCTGTCCACTCAGTTAGGCTGAAAACTGGACTTCACTAAAACCTGAATAACTCAGAGAGCATAAGGTATTTCATAAAACTGTTCTAGACAGAGGAAGTACTCAAGATAAGCTTTCCAACGAATGTTTAAACACTAAATTTGGATACATATGTTGAGAGATATGACTCTCACAAGTAGACTACCCAAAAATGGGTGTGCGGCTGGACACACTCTATGAGAGTGAACTGAACGAAATGACGCAAACAAAATGAAGTAGATACAAGGGGGCTTCCACGCCTTCTTGCTCTCTCCTTGAGTGTCCTCCCTTGCTTCTTTTATAGCCAAGTGACAAAAAACTCTCATGATGAGTTTGAGAGCTCTTCTCCATCATTTCTCCACTACTTTGGACAGCCACTCCTCTTACAATTCAGATTTTGGATTTGATTCTCTTTTGAATGATTCTCTTTTGGCCTCCACTACTTACTGAAGTAAATGCTTCTATTTTTCATTTTTGTATTTTCTTTCTACTTGAAGAAAATCCTTTTTGCAAAAATATATACGAGCTTACTTCTTTATTTTTAACATATATATATATATATATATATATATATATATATATATATATATATATATATATATATATATATATATATATATATATATATATATATATATATATATATATATAGATGGATAGATAGATAGATAGATAGATGGATAGATAGATAGATATATAGATGGATAGATAGATAGATATATAGATGGATAGATAGATAGATATATAAATAGATAGATAGATAGATAGATAGATAGATAGATAGATAGATAGATAGATAGATAGATAGATAGATAGATAGATAGATAGATAGATAGATAGATAGATAGATAGATAGATAGATAGATAGATAGATAGATAGATAGATAGATAGATAGATAGATAGATAGATAGATAGATAGATAGATAGATAGATAGATAGATAGATAGATAGATAGACAGATAGATAGATAGATAGAGAGATAGATAGATAGATAGATAGATAGATAGATAGATAGATAGATAGATAGATAGATAGATAGATAGATAGATAGATAGATAGATAGATAGATAGACATATAGATAGATAGATAGATAGAACACTGAGTCACAACAAAGGAGAACAAAGACATGTTCTCTTTTTCTTTTTACCTAAAGACCATTATATGAAGCAAAAAAGTGGGCATTTTACAATATCTAGAAAGCATCACGAGTCTTGCTTGTAAATATTGTCACTAGAAGCTTGATCTCATATCCCAAGTAGTCAAGATAGATATACTAAAATTCTTGCTGCCATGAAAACTAGTTGTTGAGCATGACAAAGAATCCCACATGATGATCTTGGACAATAGATTAGAGTTGAAAAGGTACAAGTAAGAATTCGCGAAGCTCCTTCATTACATCTATAACCTCAACAAGCACAGATGATAGCTAATTAAAAGTTACTCGAAAATTAGACTACATGTGTTGCAAAAATCAAAGCATTTTAACAAGGCAATTAAGATCATCCCCTTTGTATGGTTAAGATCCCCATTGAATGCCTGGCCATATTAACAGAATATGAAATACATTTCACAAAAGCATTTCCACGAGAAGATAATATTCAACAAAATTATACTAAGATACATTCACACATGATCAGAGAAATGCTCAAGATAAATCAAGCTGAACACAAAGTGGAAGCAGAACTCCAAATTATATTTACATTAAAATGATCTTTTACATTTCATGTGTTCTACAAGAGTAATGTGAATCTACAATAGAAGCTAATCATAGCTTTCCTCAGGCTCAAGGATATTGGGATCCTCTAGAACATTAGAACACCTATCTTGCCTCTCTTGCTCCAAGATTGGCTCTTCAAGGTCAGCCATGTCCCCCAGTTCATCTGCAAGTGGGGGAACAGGCTCCCTTGAAGCTGGTTGGAATCTCTCCGTATCTGCAATGTGCTTCCTTCCAACCTCTTGGTCTTCATCTGGGCATTCATTCAGCCCATTGATTCTCATTCTAATGAAGCTCACTTGAGCATCATCCTTCTCCACAGCTATGCAGTGCCTGAACATCTTTAAGGAGCAAGCCAGAGTCGTTCCTGAAACAGCAGAAAACCACTTAGAGGCTTCAATCAACCATGACTAATGAAAATTGTGAAAATTGAAACTACCTGTGCCCGAAAAAAGGTCTAGGACCCAGTCATCATCATTGGAGAATAGCTGAAGCAATCTCATTATGAGTTTTTGTGGCTTCTGATAAGGGTTAACCAATGTCATGTCCCCAGCTACATGACGAAGTTTCTTGGTAACGGCTGGGAACATGAGCACATTTGAGATCCCATTCTCATTGCAATGCTCCCTGACTCTCCTTTTGCTTACTTCATCATAATAGCCAACTGTAATGCATTCAGTGGCGCTCACAAACCGATGCAAAGGAGTGTGATTTATGTTTGTCTTCACCCTGCAAAAGAGAACTATGAGTCACAGAGAGCATCATTAAAGCCATGGAGATAGAAAGAAGATTACTTACCAAGTGAGGCACTCCATAGCATGACATCTTGCCTTCAGAGCAGTTGAAACAGAGAAAGACTGGTCTCTGCTATGGAAAATTACTATCCTCCAAAGAGGAGACATAGTCAACTCTGCAAAATGAGTGACCATCTTCCGAATCTGAGGGTGTTTGAAGGGTTCATCATCATTTACTGATCCCAACATCCTAAATCCATAGGGTATGTCCGCTATGAGAAGGGAGAAATGTTTTCTAGGCACAACAGAACAAATATTATTTACATCACTACAGAACACATTGTAATATACAGGCCTAAGGGGGTCTAGGGGATTGGAGAAACATTTAAGATCAGTTTCATCATCAAAATCCATCTCCTTCGCTTTCAGTCTAGATTTCTCATGCCTTGCTCTTTGAATGTGAGCAAGGAATGCAGGGGGGGCAATCATCTAGTACCTCTGTAGACTTACTTTTCCTTGGTTTCTGCAGAAAAAATTGGAAAGACAATTAAAAGAGCTCTTCAATACAGCAAACAGAACATAAGGAACGGATGCATGGCATCGATTTCTTGTTGGGGTAGATGCTAGGCATCGACCTTCTACTGAAAATCGATGCTTGGCATCGACTTTGGGACATAAGTCGATGCCTGGCATTGACTTTTGCCACGAGGTCGATGCCAGGCATCGACTTATGTTGCAGGTCGATGCCAGGCATCGACTTATGCTGCAAGTCAATGCCAGGCATCGACTTATGCCCCCAAGTCGATGCCAGGCATCGACTTCTGCCTGCAAGTCGATGCCAGGTATCAACTTTTGCCTGCAGACTGATGCGAGGCATCGAATTTAGCTATAAGTCGATGCCATGCAAGGCATCAAATTGGTTAGGTGAATCAAGGCATCTAACTTAATGGAAAACCAAGCACAACCTCAGAAAGAGAACCTACCCAATCACGAAACAGGATGAAATATTTTGATAAGGCTTTGTAGGATGATGTGGTTGGATAGTCTGCTTGGACCTCTGTCCAAGAAAAGCAACCCAACCTCTTCATCATCACCTCCTGAATCTTCATGTACACTTTATGACTACAGACACAGAAATATAAAAGAGACTAGGTTAGACCAGAAGCATGGGAGGAGGGAAAAAGGATCTGAGAATAACATACATACTTATTGAGCTCAGTCACCATCTCCTCCAGGCTTAACTCCTTCGAGATTACCCTTGACAAAGTTGATATGATCAATGTATCATCCTTGATTCCTTGAAGGGCCCTCCATGGGGTCAGCTTCATGTCCTCAGGAGCCTCTTCAATTGAAAGGTCAACTTTCCTTCCCTTTCCCTTCAGATCAACTTGTGGGTCTGGCCTCGACTTTCGTTGCTTCTGGCCCTTGACCTCCTTGTTCTCCCACATTGTGAAAATTCTATCCTGTAGATCCCAGATCTCACCTGATCTGAATGCCAGTTGAAACCATGGATCATATTTCCTCAAAGCATCAAACTTTCTATTCTCATCCAATGCAATTCCAACCTCAATAAGGCATTGCTTTCGTAGATTGGGATGTATTCTTCCAGCTTCCTTCACAAGACAATCTTCATATTCATGGTGGAAGAACCGAATTCTCTCTATGGAGGACATTTTCTGCCTGTAGTCATTGTCGTTGTTGTGATCCCAAGCAAGAAGCTTGGCTTCCTCAGTTGTAAGACCAGCATATATCTTACACTCTACATACCTAAAGAAAAATGTAGTAGGATGCTCCTTCACTAACTGTCTACGAGCCTCTGCAGAGTGTGAACCTCCAATCACATAATAAGTGTAATCCTCAAACAAACCCTCATTGAAATCGTCCACACAGCTGCACTCATTCGGATCCACCATAACAAGGAATGGCACAACAGTAGCATGAGGATTTATTTTCATTTTCTTCTTAAGATTCTGGACGTGCAAATTATGTGGCTCCCTGATCTCAAGGGGCCTCCTCCCTGTGACTGGATCTACGGGTGGCCTGTGGATGATATTGATTGGCAGCTGGAACAACTGCCCCTTCTTCACAACTTTTCTTCTAGCTATGTCCTCCCTCATCTTATTCTGCTCAGTACCAAGAACACCAGATGCAAGCTCTCCACCAGGTGCAACAATTATGTCCCCAGAGCTAGAGCTTGAGTCAGAAAACTCCTCTTCTGAAATTATCTTCTTTTTCTTTTGGAGCTTTTTCTGCATGCTCTGCTTACCCCTTGCCTTTAGAGGGGTCGTCTTCTTCTGTTGTGTTGGCATGATATTGCGCTGGATCCATGGCATCAGGTCCTTGATGAAATTCACTGAGTCTCTGCATATCTGAGCTAGCCCTTCTGGAACACAGCACTCTGGGCACAAGAAATCCATCTTGCATATGACATTTCTTAATCCTTTCGATGTCTCCACCAAGAAAAGCAGGTTGTCAGAATCTTCATCTTCATAATCTAGTTTGTAAACAAGGCCATACTGAAAACCTTGTGTTGTCGTGATCTTTCCTCTGCCATAAGCCCCTACGAACACAAGGAGGACTGCATTCTTCTCTTCAACGTACTGAAGGCACCACTCTAGATTTGTCATGTCCCGAAGTGGACGATCTGTCCTCATGACCTCCGTCTCCCTAGACCTTTCCCTCATATTTGGATCCTCCTCAGGAATTTTTATGCTACTCTGTCCACCTGAGGATATTCCTAGTGGGTTGCTGGCCTTCTCAGAGGATAATGGTGCAATAATTTTCTTTGGTTTTGCTTGGTGACCAATGCCTTTGTCACGTTGCTGGTCACCAGAGCCCATGGTGACTCTGAGCTTCTTGATGGGCCTTTCATCCTTGTACTCTGCATCCCTGAAGGCACTTGGAAATATCAGATCAAACGTAAATGTGGTTTTCAAAGGCCCAAGTCCATGCCAGGCATCTATTTTGAGCTTCAGGTCGATGCCAGGCATCGATGTTTAAGTGCATGTCGATGCCAGGCATCGACTTTGTGTGCAAGTCGATGCCCGGCATTGACTTGAGGGTGAAAGTCGATGCCAGGCATCGACTTGGGGGTGCAAGAGTCGATGCTTGGCATCGACTTTTGGGCCCAAGTCGATACTTGGCATCGACTTTTGGGCCAAGTCGATGCCTGGCATCGACTTTTACCCTCAAGTCGATGCCTGGCATCGACTTGCACACAAAGTCGATGACTGGCATCGACTTGGGCCCAAAAGTCGATGCCAAGCATCGACTTGGGCCCAAAAGCCGATGCCAAGCATCGACTTTGCACCCTAAAGTCGATGCCTGGCATCGACTTTTCAGTGCATGTTGATGCCGGCAAGTCGATGCTTGGCATCGACTTTTGGGCCCAAGTCGATGCCTAGCATCGACTTGCAATCCTTAGTCGATGCCTGGCATCGACTTACACCTTAAAGTCGATGCCAGGCATCGAGCTGTACATGCTTTGGATCCATATTTCTAGAGGTAAGAAAAATAAATACCTAGAAATCAGACTTTTTACACAGACATACATAGGGAATCTTTTTAGAATCTTTATTTATGGTATGATTTTGTCTACCTCTTGGTACTTTTGCCAACATTCTTCTTCTCCATCAGACTTGGCTTGCTGGTATGCTGAGCTTTGTGCTCCATGGTTGTCTGTGCTCTGCTGCTCTCTCTTGCTCGTGGATTTTGAAAATGCGAATGATCTCCTCCTCTGGTATGTATAGGCAATTGGGTAACTTGAACCAGAGACTAATTGGATCTAACTGAATGAGTCCAATTGCTAACTAAATCTGTCAACTTATCTAACCAGGGAATAGCACCCACACAAATAGGCTGTTTCAGAGCCACTTTAATGAAATATTCATAGACCCTTGCAACTATTTATATACATTTGCATAGAAATTACATTTCAATGGCAACAGTATGGTATGTCCATGAGGATGTCTAAACTCATGTAGAGATTTTTTTCTTAGAATCTCTTTCTTGGGAGAAAATCAAGTCAAAGTTGTGTTAAATGTGGGAGACTAATGACATCTTTATAGTATTACCCTCCTCACTTTAGTTCATATTCACATTTATCTTGTAACTCACTGTTGAAATGGAAAATCAATGTATGAATAAACATTCAAGTACAGAACCTTGCAACTATTTATATACATTTGCATGGAAATTAAACTTCAATGGCAACAGTATGGTATGTACATGAGGATTTCTAATCTCATGTAGAAGTTTTTTCTTAGAGTCTGTTGCTTGGGAGAAAATCAGGTCTAAGTTGTGAGATTAATGACATCTTTATAGTGTTATCCTCCACACTTTAGTTCATATTCACATTTATCTTGTAACACATTGTTGAAATGGAAAATCAATGTATGAATAAACATTCTGTGTACCTCTTTTACACATAATTCTTTTTTAATATACTTTCATCTACCTCTTTGATATCTAGCCAAGACCACAATAAAACCTAATCCTTGAAATCTCAACCAAATGTAAAATTTCTTCTTGTATAGTGTTCAACGGCATAGCATATTCCAGTTGGAACTCAACTTGGATATATTCTAGTTGTAAAATTTCTTCTTGTAAAATTTCTCCAAACAATTTTATTATATATTCCTGTTGGAACTCAACTTGGATATATTTTGATTCATTCACAATGCTTAGACTCAATGACTCATATGTAGTTAGAAATCAACTGTGTTTCTCATTTGAATCAAAAGTGAATCAAATCTTTGGTTCCCTTATTAGTGTATATTTGAGTAATTAAGTGATTTGATGTAATTTGATGTTTAATGTTATTTAATGTACTTTAATAAGCTTTTGATTTCATATCTTCTTGATGTGACATTTGATGTGACATCTTCACTTGATCTCGGATTTCTACTTATTTAAAAAGGTCATTCATCTTCAGTCTTCTGTGAACTGAGTGAAGATGAGCTCAATCTTTTCAGTGGATGCTTGGGCATCAGCTTCCTCTGCTCATATTGATTCATTGTTCTCAGTTGAACCTTTCCAGAGAAGTGATGATCCCTATGATTTAGAATGTGCTGATGATTCCATGTTTTCTATTGAGTCATTTAAGTTATCCAATTCACAGTGCAATGCTGCTCAACCAAATGCACCTCTTGATCTCCCATCTGATCCAACCATTGATCTCCCTTCTGACTCAAGTGCATGTGGAGCAACGAAAAAGCAAAGCAAGCTCAATCTACGATTTAAAAGAAGGTCTCGTGAAGTAAGTCGAAAAATATTTAAATTTCTTACTTCAGATAGACAGATTGCATTGGATATTGTGAAGCATTGTTGTGGTTTGAAATGTTTGTATAATTTAGGAATGAAGAAACTAAAGCACATAAGAGAAAAATTCCTCCATTTAGATAGTGAAAGGCAAGATATATACCTTGTTTCTTGCATGCAAATGATTGAGGATAACATGTCAGTAACGCGTGTTGGTTTTGAATATTTCTTTACTCAAGGGATGCCATGTTGTAGGGCTGCATTTAAAATTGCAATGGGTGTAGGAAATTTTAGAATACATAGGGTTCAACAAGCGTTTTTGAATGGGGATCTCATTTTGGATACGTTCCATGTTGGGACCAAAGGATCTGTTGGACGTCATGCAATGAATTGGATGATGAACTATTTTAGCTTGCATTGTGAAGTTATGCCTACAACTGGAAGGTTGCACTTGTCAAATAACTTTACTCGTCGAGAGGTATTTCAAATATATAGAGAAGACATGGAAAATAGAAATGAGAAGTATGTGTTGTATCGTCACTTTACTCGATTATGGAAGGAAGAGTTTAACAATGTTTCTATTCCTCGTAAAGTTAGAATGGGTGAATGTTCAGTTTGCGCCACTTTGAAAAACATGGCAAAAGGGGCTACAACACCACAGGAAAAGCATAATTTTAAAAACCTTCTTAACAACCATCGTGACAGTCAAGCATTAGAGAGAAAGAAAGCAATTCATCATCGAAGTAAGGCACTCAGAAATCCGGAGCGTTATATGTGTTTGTTGATCGATGGTATGGATAAAAAAAAAACTTGTTTGCCACATTTTTATCGCATCCCTAAGGACATTCGAGATGAAGTCCTTGTGCAAATGCATTTGGTTGGTGCTTTGGTATACAATGGAGCTGTAATGTCCAAGGTTTTCTTCACATATCCGAATGTGCATAATGATCCAAACCTTACAGTTACTGTCATTCATCGTGTTTTGCAATCATGGAAGGGTCTTTTGCCACCAACTCTATATTTGCAACTAGATAATACTGCAAGAGAGAATAAAAATTCTACAGTCTTTGGATATTTAAGCATGCTTGTTGAAAAACAGGTATTTCAGAAGGTTAAGGTAAATTTTCTTCTGGTTGGCCACACTCATGATCACATTGATCAAATGTTCAGTACTTTCTCTAAGAAGTTGGCACGTAACAATGCTTTTACTCTTCCGATTTTATCTGAGCTGATTTCAGAAGCATATACTCCAAAACCAGAAGTTCAACACCTCACACAGATTTATGACTTTAAGCACTTTTGCTCAATGGGCCTTGATAACAGTGCTAAGGTTTTGGCTCCATTGCACAATATTAGTTTCAACCATGTATTCTTGATGAGGAGGGTTGATGAAATAACCCTTTTATTTGCAAAGCAGTATTCATCTTCTCTTGGGTGGGAGCCTAAAGAGGGATGCAGATTCTTATTGCAGGTGCCTAATTTGTCTACTGTAACAGTGTATGGTGCAGAACAATCACCATATGAAGATAAAAACAATACAGAAAGATGTGG
>CM035420.1:29349517-29369517 GCA_020310875.1 Ceratopteris richardii
CACCTTTAAGAAGAAGGCTTCTCAATCCATTTCAGATTATGTGACAAGAATGAAAGATATTGCAGATGCTTTAGGAGCTATTGATGAAGACATTGAGGAGGATAAATTGGTAAGGCAAATTCTTACAGGTCTAAGAGGTGATGACAAATGGAAGCCATTCATTTTGTCTACAGAATTATCACTTGATCATTTCACTCCTGATTTAAATCAGTTGTTAGGTCATATGCTAACATTTGAGCAGGATGTTAAAGGAGATGGTGACAAGAGTGCAGGTCATGCAATGTACTCAAAGGACAAGAAGAAGAATAGCAAAGGAAAGCAACAAGCAAATGAAGATGAAGGAACAACTAGTCAAGCCAACTTCCTAAGAGGAAGAGGAGGTGGCAAAGGTCGAGGAAGAGGCAGGAACAACAAAGATGGATCCAAAGCTTGTTGGATTTGTGGTAAGACAAATCACTTAGCTAATGATTGTTGGCACAATACTCAGAGTAATAATGGATATAATCAGAACTATAATTCAAGAGGAAGAGGTGGCAGAAATCAAAGAGGTAATTTCAGAGGTAGAGGTAGTAGGAGTTACTTTGGAAGAAATGCAGGTAGAGGATTCCAAAGTCAACAATATAACAATACCTACTACAATTATGCTTCAGATCAAAAGGAGGATTCAACATTGATAATGAATGCAACTTGTCAAAGGCAGAGTGAAGATCAAAGATTCTTCTATATTGACTCAGGGTGTAGCAATCACCTAAGTGGTAATATAGCTTTGATGACTGATTTGGAGAATAAGGTTTTTAATCATGTTGTTCAAACAGGTGACAACACAAAGCACAATGTGAAGTCAATTGGATCAGTGAAGGCTAAGGATGGTAGTACCTTATTGAGTAAGGTTCTGTATGTTCCTACAATTCCTAAGAATTTGATAAGTGTAGGACAAATTGTTGAAAAGGGATATGAAGTAAGGTTCACTAATGATGGAGTATATGTGGAAGACCCTAGTCAAGGGTATAAACAGATTGTTTCAGGGAAGAAAGAAGGAAGATTATTTACATTGAAGATTCAAGGCAATATTGGTCATGCTATGTTCACATATGGAGGACATAAGATCTCTGAGTTAGATCTTTGGCACAAGAGGCTTGGACATTTCAATGAAAGAGGTATTAAAGACATGATTAACAATGGTTCAGTGCTTGGATTGCCTAATGTTGCAGGTCAACATATGACATACAAATGTGAGGCATGTGAATTAGGTAAAGCTCATAAGCATTCCTATTCCAAGCATGGTTTTATGTACTCAGAGAAGCTCCAATTGGTACACACAGATGTGTGGGGACCATCAAAGGATTTCAGTATAAATGGGTCAAGGTATTATGTGATTTATGTTGATGATGCTACTAGATGGATCACTATTTATGTGATCAAAGATAAGTCCGAAGTGTTTAATACATTTAAACACTATCATGCATATGCAGAAAGAATTACAGGTCATAAGATGAAGAGATTAAGGTCAGATGGAGGGGGAGAGTATTTCTCTAATGAATTTAGTGATTACTTGTGGAATGCAGGTATAAAAAGGGAAGTTACTTGCAGATACTCTCCTCAACAAAATGGTGTAGCAGAAAGGAGAAATAGAACACTTGTTGAGTTTGCAAGATCCATGATGAAGGAGAAAAATTGCCCTAATTATTTGTGGGTTGAGGCTGTAAATACAGCCACTTATTTGGTCAATAGGTTACCATGTAAAGCCTTGCAGGGTATGACTGTAAATGATTGGAACTTGAATATCATACTTGCGGAAACGTGAGTTAGAATGTAAGGTAGAAGTTAACTTCAGCAGTTGCACATAATCAAAAACATGGTCTCATGAGAGTTGGATCATCAAGAAGACTGAACTTTAATATGTTATGCCCATAGATATAAAAGAGCATTCTTACATCATTACTTATGTTCGTAAGACCATATGAGCCTTCATGTGAGAAGGGTGTAAAGGTGAACGCTTCTCTATAAAGATCTTGTAAACGCATCCTTATAATGAGACATAAACGTATGTTGAAGTGTGTGCAACTTAAGATGTAGATAATGAGATCATATAGCAGTATGCGCAATATTTCTTAAAGCTCTGTGATGTTTCGGTTTCTGCATAGAGACCAATCATCATATACAGCATCTGTTTATGAATGGGACGCAATTGCTGTCTCATGCACAAGTTCCTATCAAACATGGATGTTGGTAAAAACTAGCATTATGAGTCTGCAGATCCGAGCCTTCATCATCAACATTATATGAGATGATATCATCGTTTCTCGTACACTTCAATATCTCCATCATATTGTTGCGGATGATACTTATAGAAGAATTGATACTCCTCAAAGTACAGAAGGAGTACTGAAGTCCATTGCGCTTCGAATAATATGAAGTTGAAGCCTACAGCATTGTAAACAGAATGAATGCTTCCCATCAGCACATTCGCCAGAGTGACTATTCTCATAAGATACAGTCATCAGATCTTTCAAGATCTCCATATGAGTGTATGAGTTGGAACCGAGGGCGCATATAGAAGCAGCAGCTTATATGTCTTTGTAAATTGATCCCTGTTCAAGTGAGATCTCCATAGATCCTTTCCTGAAAATGTAATACCGAAGCATATAGGAATACATACCATTGTGAGAGGGTTAGTACATACCGTAGATGCCCACTATAGACATTTATGCAAGCGCTGCAGAGACAGAGATCATCTTCTTATAATGATTTGAGTACACAGAATAAATGTAACATTGATCGTCAACATACAATAAAACATACTCGTTATGAATATCAATTATGCAAGTTACAGTGCACAAATACATTAAAATAGAATTGAAGTTAATTAGATCATATGTATAAGTTGCGCAATCAACGCTGCACTCTTAATAGTGTCTATGCACATTGCATAGTTACAATCATGTATCTTTATGGAGTACTACACATACGCACATCAGTATTTGAGAGATAGAGATGCACTCGGACGGACGATGCGAAATATTTCATGAAGTGATAACGCGTGAGAGTTTATGTTCAATGAATGGGCATGCTCTCCATGGAATAGGATGAGCTGCAGTACATAAGAACCAGAGACACATACTTCGCGTCAGACTGATGCCTCAGAGAGAGAAGAAGGACAGTCAAGGGGTCGACAAAAATATAAGACAAGATCTAATAGTGTCGCCCACTCTATTGCTTTAGCTAAATATGCTTATATACATATGTTCCCCAGCGGCAGAAGTCACCGCATGAGAACTTCTTTCTAAATAAGATACAGAGTTTAATTTCCTTGATTTAAGGAGTAACGCTCGTGACTTGCCTTGATCTAAAATTCCTACGAACTATTTTTTATTCTTCTTTTTCATAAACAGTGGGTCATATAGATTCTACATAGAAAAGGTTTTACGACTAGCATCTCAAAGAAAATATTTCTGACTTTTTAGAGATATTGTTTCTATGAAAATCATAAGTTCTAAGAGTGGTGGATTTGAAGATTGTTTGCTCCAACAGCTCCCCTTCAATCTTCAAATTCACACGATCTTATTTGAAGTTGTCTCTTCTCTCTCTTGCTTTGCTTTTCCTTTTTCTGATCTAATCTTTCATTTGCCTTTGAGTCTTTCTTCTTTGGTTCTGCTTCCTTCTTCTTTGCTCCATTGTGTAATTCTTCTTCATGCTCTTTGATGTAGTCTTTGGATTGTTGAAGTAATAGTTCTTGATGATGAATTCCTTCTTAGCCTTGATGGCTTCGATGATGTAGAGATCTCCTTAGTCCTTGTTGATCAACTTCTTGAAATCTTCAAGAAGTAGCTTCCTTTCTCCTCTTCTTGTTGGTGCCCTTTTGAGTTGATGTTGTCCATCATGTAGTCCTTGATCTTGGTTGACCTTTTCTTCAAATTAGTGGTTGATCTCCAAGAGTAATCTTTGCTTCATGTGGTTGATATGGTTGATCTCCAAGCATAACTCCCCTTTGATCTTTTTCGATTGATGTGAATCTTTTTTTATCTCCATGTAATAGCTTTCTTGTTCTTTTTCTTGTCTTTGTCTTTGATGGTGTCCATTGATGTAGTCCTTTGCTCCATATAGTTGATCCCTGCTTCGAGAATTACTTCATTTCTTTCCTTCGTGGTTGTACCTTCTTCCAAGGATGTTGTGTTGTTGTGTGTTGATGATGAACCTTTTTTTCTCCCCTTCAATTTGAAAATCCTTTTGGATAGTTTTCTTTGAAATATATAAAATTTCAAGAGCTTGATACATAAGCTCTTTATTTCATAACGATGATCATTTGATCATAATAGAAGATTCAAACAAGTTACAAAGCTACAAAGGGCTTTATCTATGGCTTTAGCCATTTATGTATAACAACTTAACTTTGTCTAATGCAAAGTTCAGAGGTTGTGGTTTTTCCTCACTCATCTTGGAGCGAGCATTGCTCTAGCTCTAGAGTGATTCTATTTCTTCACCTGTTTGATGACTTCTTTACATGAGGAAATACAGTTTTAACAAAGATCCCAGCTTCTTGATTAATCTCCATTTTGATTTCACCTTCTATGTGTAGAAACAAGTGCTCACACCACTTGTAATGTGCTAAACTATTTGTGTTTTACAATGGTTGGTGATGAGGGGATTTGAATGCTTTTACTAGCTTTTACATAATATTCAATGTGTGTGATAATATGCAGCCTTTGAGTGACTCTTTATAAATGAGATTCTATACAACCTTGCTATGAATGCAAGTCAAAAAGTGACTTATGATAGCACATCTAGGGTGCCTATATCTCTCCAAGTAGAGTAAAGTAATATTTTACCTTTGATTGAATGTGATGAATATACCTTCCTTTTCTTCCTTTTGATTAAGTCTTCTTCTTTATCTTTAAGTGCGTTGAATGCACTTCCTTTATCTTTGTATGTTAAGAAAATCTTCAAGAGTGCGTTGGATGCACTTTCCTTTTTTCTTTACTTTGCTTCTTCCGATTGATATGGAGAAGTGAGTGAGCTCTTTGAGTAGTGACGTCCACGGTCTTTGCCTCGATCACTTAAATCTTCTTCTTTTAACCTTCTTCAATGGAGGAAGAGTGCTTAGATAGCACTTGGCTGCAGTTTCAATCTTCTTTGATGGATACGTGCTTAAATAGCACTACAAATAAAAGCTTCTTGCTTTATGTACATATTCAATATAGAGCTTTGGGAGGTACATATCAATGAACAAGAGGTATATGTGATCTTCTTTTGAAACACTAGTATGTGATAGAGATTCAACATACAATGGAAATAATCTATGATATGATATAGATTTCTATGAGAAGGCTTAGAAGTGTTTTAATGCTAGAGGATTGGTTTCTCCAAGATAGAACATGTATGAGCATTGATCCTAATCGATTTTAAGTGCACTCGGATCTTGAGAAGATGGATACTATCAAGGAAGAAATCAGATTGATAAACATTACCAAATGAATACTTCTAATGAAGGATGCCTTCTCGATTGTTGAAGTGGAGTCCTTGGAGATGATAGCTTTTGATCCTTACTAGCTTTTGAATTCCACTTCTCGATTCGTGGGCTTTTGTAGATTGTGTAGACCTTCTTGATATCTTTATTTTGAAATTATTTGTCATTGATGACGAACCTTGCCTTGAGCCTTGATTTCCAACCGTTCTTGTCTTCTTGAAAATGATCTTCTAGTGTTAAGTCCTTTGAGCTTTCATCTTCATCTCGTACTTTCTTCATAGTTTGATGATGGTATCTTCATTGATGCTGATTCTTCAATGCATTGCTTCACGGCCTTTGACTTTGCTTGACTCATCTTCCAAGCTTCAATCATCACCTAACATAGTAACCATAGAAATACATTCTAGCAACATATTGTATATGAGGGATAGCTTAATCCTTGCTCTTCCTTGAATTGTTGAATTGAGTATATCATACATATGATATCTCAAGGGATACAATGAAAGAACTTTCCAAGAATATGGTTTCATAAAGATTCAAGCATAAATAAGTTTGGACATATGCTTGAAGGTCGTTTGATGGAAGAGTAGTCTTTATTCTCCTTGATGCTTCCGTGTAGCAAGTTGAACTGCAAGTATAGCTCGAGAGTTTGAAACTTCTTCATCCTCTTGCATGGTTGATGTTGCAAGAAAGTAAACCTGCATCAAGTATTGTCTTCCATCCCAAAAATATATTGCTTTTAATATCATGGAATGCAAACAAACAAATTGCTTCACACTCCCCTTGGTTGCCAATATGGGTGAGTTATGTAATCAAATGTGTTTACTACAAACTTCATGAACATAAGCTTTCACATGCCTCAAGTACAACAAGTGTAGTATGCAATGAGGTGCTTGGTTGAGGCCTAAAATACCCTCCAAGTTACAAATCAGGTAACCATAACATAATAGGATTACATTGAGTAATCATGAAATCAAATAATGCATAAGTATGAATAAATCAAGAGACTTGACTTTGGATGATGGTCATAAGCATGATCATATAATCTTTCACATAAGTATCTTCCAATAGACACCAACATGTTGAGTCCATTTGTATGTCCAATTGAGTTGAATCCATGTAAGGTATGTGTAACATGTAGCACACATAGCATAGGTTGTTGATGTAGTTGAAACCGTTTCTTCAAATTCTGGTCTTCATAAGTTGATTTGAAATACCTTCCTTCAATGAGTGTTGATCCACTTGCTCCATAGACAAATGCCAAATAATGAGTTATCGATGAAGGTTGTTGAAGAGTTGGAGTAGCTCTCGAAGGCTCTGGATGGCTCTGATACCACTGTAAATGATTGGAACTTGAATATCATACTTGCGGAAACGTGAGTTAGAATGTAAGGTAGAAGTTAACTTCAGCAGTTGCACATTGTTGAGCCCATAAATGTCATATTGGTCAAAGTCAACTGCAGTCAAAGTCAACAGGTCAAAGTCAACAGGTGCAAAGTCAAAGTGCGTAAGTGCAGGTGTCAAAGTGCACAGGTAGTGCACAATGAATTGTCCACAAAGGGTAAACTGGAGAAAATAGGTTGCAGGTTGCAGAGGTACTTTCTCTAATTTCCCTAAGGTTCAAAGTGTGTTTTAAAGTGATTGGGAAGGTTCAGGTGAACCCCCCTTATGTGCAAAAGTGAAGAATTAAAAGGAAATGTGAAGGCATGTGAAGCGGCAAAGTGTACGCACAGGTGAAAGTATGGCCCCCCCATTAAAATTTTTGGTTTTAGACTAAAGTCACTACAAGACAAAACAGTGAGTAGTTGGCTGCCACTTGTGAGAGCCATCTTGGGACATCAAAGTGAGCACCAAGATTCACTTGCAGTTAGGAGCGTACGTGATCGGCACACTCAAATCAAGGAAGAACCATTCTTGGACCAAGGTTAGAGTAAGCAAGAGGGCATAGGCTAAGTGGAGAAAGAGAGGGAAGTGAAAGAGTCACCAGAGTACGTCGCACAGAAGTGGAAGTGCAAGGTGCATAGAGAGTGACCAAGGATTTTGGTGCAGAGGTGTGCTAAGCTAGAGTCCCCCAAGTATCTCAAGGTCCTTTGGTAGTGTACGCTTGCCGACAGCAGGTATTCACTCCTCCCCCCTTTGTGGAAGCTTGGTGCAAGGTGTGCACAAGGAGAAGCTTGAAGCAGGTGGAGGTCTGTTGCAGAGGAGGTCGGCAGCAAGAGGACATTGGAATCTTGGATATCTTGTAATTGGGCACTCTGTGGGATTGTGCACAGAGGTATTGGTGTATCTTGTATTTCAAACATTGTCCTTTTCTTATTGTAATCAAACGGCAGAAACTTCCAAGGTGTATTTTCTCTTTTGGTCTTTTCATTTTCTCCTACAAACCCTCAAACTCCTTCTTGTCAAAGAATCCCCCAACAAATTTGGCACGCCCGGTGGGACATCCAAGGAGCTTTGAGCATAGGAGACTATATATTGCCATTGAAGGACAACATTCCAGTGTCGACAACATTACTCCAGTGGGCCAAAAGGTATATCCTTTTATCAAGTGTCTCATTTTTAAGTGGACTATGAATAGCTCATGACCGCGACCCGGTCACAAACCTTGAGAATCAAGTGCAAGCAGACAAGAAGAAAGACGAACCGAAGATCAACAAGTCCAATTTCATCGACTTCATCGGTAGGAAGCATGGCAGGGCAGGTGGACCTAGAAATCTTGCTCTCCAGGTTAAACATAAAATTCCCCTCCTTCAGAGGTTTAGCCCATGAAGACCCAGATGAGCACATTCGACGATTTCTTTCATTATGTAAGACTAGGGGACTAATGGGTAGGGAAGATGCTTTCTTGATACTCTTCCCCGCCACATTGGAGGGTCTGGCAGACAAGTGGTTTAGTCAGTTTGCCGAAAATCACTTTACCTCTTGGGATATGATGAAAGAGGCCTTTAAGAATCAATTTCAACAGGGCAACACGGCTGAAATCATTATAGAAGAATTGGAAAACTTGAAGTTGGGTCCAGGAGAGAAGTTCCCCGAATTCGTGACCAGGGCAAAAGCATTAATGGCCAAATTACCGGATCCACCACACGACTTCTTTGTCAAGAAGTGGTTAGCCAAACCTTTACCTGTGGTCACCCAATGCAAAATAAAAGAGTTGGTGCTACCTACAGCCTCCATAGAGGAGTTCATCACCACGGCTACAAGACTGGAGCAAATAAGGCACCAATATGGGACAACTTCTTCACCACCAACATATGGTACAGAGATGGAGGATCCAGTGACCCAGCTGAGGAGGGAGTTGGAGGGCTTAAAGAGAAATAAGCCCTACAAAGAGGAGGAGACTGCTGTGGCTCAATTGAGAAGGGAGATTGAAGCACTCAAGCTTCAAAAGGAAGAGGAGGCCCAAGCAGAGGAATTAGCTCAGCTGCGACAGGAGTTGCAGGAGCTCAAAGGAGGGGGCATCAAGAGTGGTCTTTGGTGTTCCATGTGCAGCAAACAAGGGCATATAGTAAGTGAGTGTCCTCTGTTAAGTGTAACTTGCCAATTATGCAGGAAGATTGGCCATGAGGCCCATGAATGCCAATCAAGAGGAATGCCTGCAACGACATACTGGACCCAAGGAGGACCCCCAACAACCACAAATGTGATGGCTGCACAAAATCAAGGTAACAACTATAACCCTAGACAGAGAAATAATTTTGGAAATGGGCCTAGGAGGCCAATAATCTGTTTTAGGTGCGGAGAATGTGGGCACTACCAAAGTAGGTGCACCCTACCAGAGAATGCACCTCCTTGCAGGAACTGCCCTGAGGCCAGAGACCATTATACATATGGTTGTCCTAAGAATCAAGCCTCTTCATCAGGGCCCCATATCCAAATGATTTCTGTGAAGGAAGAAGAAATGGAAAATCAAGTTAAGGTGCCATCACCATCTACCAGGGTGGTGCAGTTAGAAGAAATTGACTCTTTTACTGTGCAGACAAGAAGCAAGGGGATGGCTCCAGTGGACATGGGTCAAGAATCATTGATTAATGGATTAAACAGAGACAAAGGTGTGTCAGAAGACCTAGCCACCACAAGTGCAGACACAAGGCAAAAGGAAAACTGCACAGGTACCAGTGATGCCATTGGACATGCATTCAGCAGGGCTCATGAGGAGTTGGATAAGTCAAATGGAGCCCAAGCTCCTAAGGAATCAGAAGCCTCCAGACTACTCAAGTCCATGAAAAAGGAGGTTAGTATTTTTGATTTAATAAAGATGGATGGGAAGTTCAGGTCAGAACTCTTGCAGATAATTGATGAAGCTTCCACTACAAGTTTGGTGGCAAAGACTGCTGTTGTACATGAAGGAAAAATTGTAAGGGAAGCACCCCTTACAGATTATAAAAGTCCTCGGCTGACAGTATCTATCAAGGGTCATGAATTTAAAGGAGTTATTGTGGATGGTGGTTCTGGCATTAACTTGATGCCTGAACATACAATGAAAAGAATTGGACTCCACCCTTCAAGGCCTGCAAATTTCACTGTCACTTTGGCAGATCAGAGCAAAGTAAGGCCCTTGGGAGTAATCCCAAAAGTTCCACTTGAAGTACAAGGTAATTTATTCATCCTGGATTTTGTGGTTTTAAGATTACCCCAGGTTGAAGGAGGATTTCCTCTCTTAATTGGACGACCATGGCTGAGGCACGCAAGTGTCATTCATGATTGGGGCAAGGATACTATGTGGGTACAAAAGAAAGGGCAGGAGCTGACACAGATTCATTTAGAAGAGGGCCCAGATAATCAAGGAAACACTAGCATGATGCAAGCAGTTGGCATTTGCATGGAAACAGGATCGGAGGATCAACCCCAAATAGATTTTGAGGAAGAAGAGGATATTCTAAATTGGCTCCAAGCAGGCAACTCTTCCTCTTGTTTTGGAATTTTTCTTAATAATTGTTGTACAATTGAAGGTTATGATGAAGATAAGGAAAAAGTCCAGGTTGATGGATTGGGAGAGCCCATTACAAACCACAGAAGGGGCAGGAAGACAACCCTCAAATGCATTTTTGAGGAGGATATGACTACTACAGAAAATGAAGTTAATAAAGCTAAAGGCAAGGTAAAAGATTCTAGTGAAGAGTGTTCTTTTCCAATTCAAGAAATACCTGTAGGATGGATGCAAGATAAGGAAGAACAGATTGAAATCCAAAACACCCCGGCTTATGAAGCAATGCAAGAAAAGCTAGAAGACAAAGACAAGGAAGGAGAGGAGAAGGAGGATACTCTGGTAGAGAGAAATCCTGTCCAAGAAATACAATTAGGCAATCAAGACAATGATCGGCCAGTTTTGGTGGCCACTTGGTTGTGGAGCCACCCAGGGCTCCTTGAAAAGGTAAAATCATTCTTGACCAAATATATAGATGTTTTTGCTTGGCATTATAAAGACTTAGAAGGAGTGCCGGCAACTTATGGAGAGCATAGAATCCCTCTGGTTGATGGAGCAAAACCTATAAGAGGGAAGAGTTATAGACTTAACCCAAAATATGCTGAAGCTGTCTATGTGGAAATCCAGAAGATGGAGGATGCAGGAATCATCATTCCTGTAGAACACTCAGAGTGGCTCTCCCCTATGGTTATAGTACCAAAGAAGAATACTAATAAAATCAGAATTTGTGTTGATTTTAGAGCACTCAATAAGGTGACCATTCCAGATGGTTTCCCAATGCCTTTTGCAGAACAGGTCATTGAAGAAGTAGCTGGGCATGCCTTATATAGCTTTATGGATGGATTCAGTGGCTATAATCAAATATCAATACACCCAGAGGATCGAGAAAAGACTGCTTTTATCACACCTTGGGGAACATATGTGTATGTAAAAATGCCATTTGGGCTCAGAAATGCCCCAGCCACCTTTAACAGAACGGTCAATCTCATCTTTGGCCCCCTATTGCTGGAATCACTTAGAATCTTCATGGATGACTTCTCTTCGTTTTCAGGATCTCACAAAGAAACTCCTCTAGATTGTTTGGACCACCATCTGAGGCAGCTGCATAATGTTTTCAAAAGATGCAGAGAAACTAAGTTAAAGCTCAATCCAAACAAATGTCACTTTCTTGTGACAGAAGGAACTCTCTTAGGACATGTGGTGTCAGCTAAAGGTATGGCCCCGGATCCTGACAAAATCATTTCTATCTTAAAGTTGCCTAAACCTAAATCCCCTAAAGAGATCCAGAGTTTTTTGGGGCATACTGGATACCATAGAAGGTTTATTAAAATGTATGCAGAGATAGCTAGACCTCTGGCTAGACTTACAGGTAAGGAAGTACCTTTTAAATGGGAAGAAGAGGAAGAAAAAGCATATCAAACATTGCGGTCCAGGTTAGTGTCTGCTCCTATTTTGATCACACCTGAATGGTCAAGAATCTTTCATATACATGTAGATGCCAGTGCCTATGCAGTGGGGGCAGTTTTGACACAACCTAGTGAAGAATTTAAGATGGACAGACCAATTCAGTATGCTAGTAGAATTTTGACTAAAGCTGAAAGGAATTACAGCACTACTGAAAGGGAAGCCTTAGCAATGGTTTTTGCGGTCCAAAAATTTCGTCATTACTTGTTGGGAGTAAAATTCGTTATTATAACTGACCACCAACCTCTCAAGTACTTGCTCAACAAACCACAAGCCACTGGTAGAATATGGAGGTGGTTATTGTTATTCCAAGAGTTCGATTTTTCTGTGGTCCACAGACCAGGTAAAGAGAATGTTATGGCGGATCACCTTTCCAGAATCAACATGATGGAGCAAGTTAGTGGAATCAATGATGATTTTCCAGATGCTCATCTGTTTGCTGTCCAGGCCCAAGGTTGGTATTATGATATCAAGAATTTCATTAAAACAGGGATGTATCCAAAAACGGCTAGTGCTGTGCAAAGGAAGAGATTGCTACTCAAGAGCAGACCATACACCTTCCTTGAAGATAAATTATATAGAAAGGGAAAGGATGACAGACTTAGGCAGTGCTTGGAGGAAGAAGAAGTGAGGAAAGTCCTTCACTCTGCACATGAAGGACCAGGTGGTGGGCACCTTCCAGGGCATATTATGAGTCAGAGGATATTAGATGCTGGTCTATGGTGGCCTACTCTATTTAAGGATGCAGATGAATGGGGAAAGGCATGTGATGTTTGCCAGAGGTGTGGACCTAAGCCCACAACGCAGAGACATAACCCCTTGATTGTTTCCACTTCCTGGCAACCATTTGAAAAGTGGGGGCTGGATTTTGTAGGGCCCATCTATCCTCCGACAATTCCAAAAAGAGAGAAATATCTCTTGATAGCTACCGATTATGCGACCAAGTGGGTTGAAGCTATTGCTTCCCCCGACTGCACTGCCCAAACTGTTGCCGACTTCATTTATAGTAACATCATTTGCAGGTTTGGATGCCCATTTGAAATTTGTACAGATCAAGGTACACATTTTGTCAATAAGGTCCTGCAGGAGATTTTTAACAGGTATAGAATTCTACATAGGACTTCTTGTGCTTACTATCCAAGAGCCAATGGACAGGCTGAATCGACAAATAAAGTTTTGATCTCAATGTTAAGGAAGGAATGTATGTTACAACCCACTTCGTGGGGCATTGCTTATCAAGGTACCCTATGGGCATACAGGTTAGCTTACAAAGAGGCCACAGGATATTCTCCATTTCAGCTGGTTTATGGAATATTGCCCATTGAGCCCTTTGAATTTTTACATGGCTCACCTAAGATAGCATACATGCAGGGCAAAAAAGACTGTGATGTCTCTCAGAGAATAGGGGCCCTACATAAAGTGGAGGAGATTCGTCTCCTAGCAACAAAACAATTGATCGAGACTCAGATGAAGAGGAAAGAGGCACATGATCGACACCTGTGGAACAACAACATTGAAGCAGGCATGTTGGTTCTTCTCCATAGACCTAACCTTCATACACAACTGAGAGGAAAATGGCTTCCAAATTGGGAAGGACCTTATAGAGTCAAAACAATGCTAAACTTGGGTGCTGTGGAATTAGAGACGCTGAAAGGAGAGGCCTTGCCACTGGTCAACATTTCAAGGTTGAAGGCCTATCATCAACACACTTAATGACGTATGGATCACCTGGAACTGTCAAATATGTCCAGGTTGTAAATAACTTTCTCATCATATTTTGCTCAGTTTTAGTAGTTTTCCTTATCAATTTCATCCTTGTTATTGGTGTTTTTAGAAAACCTAGAAGATATTTCACAACCACGGCCATGCAAACTCTTTTTTGGAAATTTTCTAGCAATTTTAGCATTTTTCTAGCAATTTTTATCCCTTTCCGATGTCTTTTTATTGCCCAATTTGAGGAATAAATGGAGGGTCTCTGTGGTCTGATGAAGGATTTTAGGCTCAACATGTAGAAAATTTCATCAGAATTTTTTCAGAATTTTTTTTAGAATTTTTGGCCAATTTTTGGCAATTTTTTCAGATTTTTCCTTGATTTTTCTCTAAATTGGGCTATTTAAAAACTCTATTAAAAAAAAAAAAAAAAAAAAAAAAAAAGCCCCCTAAGAATTTGCGGGTTCCCAAAAAAAAAAAAAAAAAAAAAAAAAAAAAAAAAAAAAAAAAAAAAAAAAAAAAAAAAAAAAATATATATATATATATATATATATATATATATATATATATATATATATATATATATATATATATATATGCCCCCCCCCCCCCCGCCCCCCCCCCGCCCCCCCCCCCCCCCGCCCCCCCCCATCCCCCACCGACCAACCGACCAACCCCCCCCCCCCCCCCGCCCCCCCCCCCCGCCCCCCCCCCATCCCCCACCGACCAACCGACCAACCCCCCCCCCCCCCCCCCCCCGCCCCCCCCCCCCCCCCCCCCCCCGCCCCCCCCCCCCCCCCCCCGCCCCCCCCCCCCCCCGCCCCCCCCATCCCCCACCGACCAACCGACCAACCCCCCCCCCCCCCCCGCCCCCCCCCCCCGCCCCCCCCCCCCCCCCCCCCCATCCCCCACCGACCAACCGACCAACCCCCCCCCCCCCCCCCCCCCCCGCCCCCGCCCCCCCCCCCCCCCCCCCCCGCCCCCGCCCCCCCACCCCCCCCCCCTGCCCCCCCCCCCCCCCCCCCTCGCCCCCCCCCATCCCCCACCGACCAACCGACCAACCCCCCCCCCCCCCCCCCCCCCCCCCCCCCCCCCCCCCCCCCCCCGCCCCCCCCCCCATCCCCCACCGACCAACCGCCCAACCCCCCCCCCCCCCCCCCCCCGCCCCCCCCCCCCACTATTATTTTTTTATTTATTTGTTTTATTTTATTTTATTTTATTTTTATTAATTTTTATCTTTTATTTATTTTATTTTATTTTATTTTCTTTTCTTCTTTATTTTATTTTCTGTCTGAGCGTTGAAAACGAAACGAAAAAAAAAAAAAAAATTATTTTTATTTTTATTTTTATTTTATTTTACTTTATTATTATTATTTTTTTTTTTTTTTTTTTTTTTATGGATCAAAGCTATTGGCTCTGGATTGTGCCTCGGTTGGCCGTTTTTTACAAAAATGGAGTCATTTTCATGTTTTTTGGCCCCTATGAACTCAGTTTTTGACTTTCTTTTTACAAATTCCCACTTTTTGTATGACTTTTGGTCTGAAACCACATGTTTTGAACACCTTTCTCACATGTTTTTATTTCACAACATTGGCCAAATGGTCTATTCTCACCTTGTCTTACCTTATGTTTAATAATCTCCCATATGTAGCCTCTGTAGCCCTCCGGTTTGTTCACATTAGCCTCCTCCCGGCCCCTGATTCCTACTCCCCATCCCTCCCTTTACCAATATGCCCAGCCACATCCTTTCCCCTCCCTACCCCATCCATATTCACACCCTCAGCCCTCCCTTCCCCTTCCTTTCTCCCCTTCCAATGCCCCCCTTTTTTCTTTTTGCTTTTCCATTCCAAAATCCCACTTTTGGTTCTTCTCTGGGGCTTCTTCTCTCCTGTTTTGGTGGAATTGGTTGCTGCTCAGCTGTCCTATTCAAGTTTTTGCGGCTATATCTTCATCGTGATCAAAGTTTAGCTATCGCTCTCCGGGACGGAGAGCACATTAGGTGGTGGGCAACTGTTGAGCCCATAAATGTCATATTGGTCAAAGTCAACTGCAGTCAAAGTCAACAGGTCAAAGTCAACAGGTGCAAAGTCAAAGTGCGTAAGTGCAGGTGTCAAAGTGCACAGGTAGTGCACAATGAATTGTCCACAAAGGGTAAACTGGAGAAAATAGGTTGCAGGTTGCAGAGGTACTTTCTCTAATTTCCCTAAGGTTCAAAGTGTGTTTTAAAGTGATTGGGAAGGTTCAGGTGAACCCCCCTTATGTGCAAAAGTGAAGAATTAAAAGGAAATGTGAAGGCATGTGAAGCGGCAAAGTGTACGCACAGGTGAAAGTATGGCCCCCCCATTAAAATTTTTGGTTTTAGACTAAAGTCACTACAGGACAAAACAGTGAGTAGTTGGCTGCCACTTGTGAGAGCCATCTTGGGACATCAAAGTGAGCACCAAGATTCACTTGCAGTTAGGAGCGTACGTGATCGGCACACTCAAATCAAGGAAGAACCATTCTTGGACCAAGGTTAGAGTAAGCAAGAGGGCATAGGCTAAGTGGAGAAAGAGAGGGAAGTGAAAGAGTCACCAGAGTACGTCGCACAGAAGTGGAAGTGCAAGGTGCATAGAGAGTGACCAAGGATTTTGGTGCAGAGGTGTGCTAAGCTAGAGTCCCCCAAGTATCTCAAGGTCCTTTGGTAGTGTACGCTTGCCGACAGCAGGTATTCACTCCTCCCCCCTTTGTGGAAGCTTGGTGCAAGGTGTGCACAAGGAGAAGCT
The DNA here is from genome assembly GCA_020310875.1 of Ceratopteris richardii. Classification (NCBI taxonomy): domain Eukaryota; kingdom Viridiplantae; phylum Streptophyta; class Polypodiopsida; order Polypodiales; family Pteridaceae; genus Ceratopteris; species Ceratopteris richardii. The sequence continues at coordinate 29,365,848 of CM035420.1, forward strand.
TGAAGCAGGTGGAGGTCTGTTGCAGAGGAGGTCGGCAGCAAGAGGACATTGGAATCTTGGATATCTTGTAATTGGGCACTCTGTGGGATTGTGCACAGAGGTATTGGTGTATCTTGTATTTCAAACATTGTCCTTTTCTTATTGTAATCAAACGGCAGAAACTTCCAAGGTGTATTTTCTCTTTTGGTCTTTTCATTTTCTCCTACAAACCCTCAAACTCCTTCTTGTCAAAGAATCCCCCAACACACATAATCAAAAACATGGTCTCATGAGAGTTGGATCATCAAGAAGACTGAACTTTAATATGTTATGCCCATAGATATAAAAGAGCATTCTTACATCATTACTTATGTTCGTAAGACCATATGAGCCTTCATGTGAGAAGGGTGTAAAGGTGAACGCTTCTCTATAAAGATCTTGTAAACGCATCCTTATAATGAGACATAAACGTATGTTGAAGTGTGTGCAACTTAAGATGTAGATAATGAGATCATATAGCAGTATGCGCAATATTTCTTAAAGCTCTGTGATGTTTCGATTTCTGCATAGAGACCAATCATCATATACAGCATCTGTTTATGAATGGGACGCAATTGCTGTCTCATGCACAAGTTCCTATCAAACATGGATGTTGGTAAAAACTAGCATTATGAGTCTGCAGATCCGAGCCTTCATCATCAACATTATATGAGATGATATCATCGTTTCTCGTACACTTCAATATCTCCATCATATTGTTGCGGATGATACTTATAGAAGAATTGATACTCCTCAAAGTACAGAAGGAGTACTGAAGTCCATTACGCTTCGAATAATATGAAGTTGAAGCCTACAGCATTGTAAACAGAATGAATGCTTCCCATCAGCACATTCGCCAGAGTGACTATTCTCATAAGATACAGTCATCAGATCTTTCAAGATCTCCATATGAGTGTATGAGTTGGAACCGAGGGCGCATATAGAAGCAGCAGCTTATATGTCTTTGTAAATTGATCCCTGTTCAAGTGAGATCTCCATAGATCCTTTCCTGAAAATGTAATACCGAAGCATATAGGAATACATACCATTGTGAGAGGGTTAGTACATACCGTAGATGCCCACTATAGACATTTATGCAAGCGCTGCAGAGACAGAGATCATCTTCTTATAATGATTTGAGTACACAGAATAAATGTAACATTGATCGTCAACATACAATAAAACATACTCGTTATGAATATCAATTATGCAAGTTACAGTGCACAAATACATTAAAATAGAATTGAAGTTAATTAGATCATATGTATAAGTTGCGCAATCAACGCTGCACTCTTAATAGTGTCTATGCACATTGCATAGTTACAATCATGTATCTTTATGGAGTACTACACATATGCACATCAGTATTTGAGAGATAGAGATGCACTCGGACGGACGATGCGAAATATTTCATGAAGTGATAACGCGTGAGAGTTTATGTTCAATGAATGGGCATGCTCTCCATGGAATAGGATGAGCTGCAGTACATAAGAACCAGAGACACATACTTCGCGTCAGACTGATGCCTCAGAGAGAGAAGAAGGACAGTCAAGGGGTCGACAAAAATATAAGACAAGATCTAATAGTGTCGCCCACTCTATTGCTTTAGCTAAATATGCTTATATACATATGTTCCCCAGCGGCAGAAGTCACCGCATGAGAACTTCTTTCTAAATAAGATACAGAGTTTAATTTCCTTGATTTAAGGAGTAACGCTCGTGACTTGCCTTGATCTAAAATTCCTACGAACTATTTTTTATTCTTCTTTTTCATAAACAGTGGGTCATATAGATTCTACATAGAAAAGGTTTTACGACTAGCATCTCAAAGAAAATATTTCTGACTTTTTAGAGATATTGTTTCTATGAAAATCATAAGTTCTAAGAGTGGTGGATTTGAAGATTGTTTGCTCCAACAATGACACCATATGAGGCTTGGTGGGGTAAGAGACCTACACTAGACCATTGCAAAGTATTTGGATGTTTGGCCTATGCATATGTGCCATCACAATTAAGGCACAAATTGGAACCTAAAGCTGAAAAATATGTGTTTATTGGTTATGATGATAAGCAGATGGGATACAGGTTGTGGAATCCATCCACAAAACATTTTCTTGTATCAAAAGATGTTACATTTGATGAGCAAAGTACTTGGTATGCAGGTACAATCAATATCAATACAGGTGATGAAGAAGAAGTGAGTCAAAAGAAAGGTAAGTCAAAGATTCAAATAATTGATGAAGAAGAGAATAATGAAGTGCAGGGTGAAGTTGAAGAAATGCCAAGATTTGATCCTGAGTGTGAAGAACCAGAAACCTCAAGGAGTGGAGAACTCAGAAGATCATCAAGAAATAGGTGGCAACCTACAAGGTATAGTTATGATCCTTCTTTTTTGGCCACAAAAGATTATGCTTATATGATGAAAACAGATGAAGACCCTTCTACATATGAAGAGGCAAAAGGTAAGGAAAAATGGGAGAAAGCTATGCAGGAAGAATATGATGCACTATTGGAAAATCAAACTTGGGATTTGGGATTTGGTTCCTAAACCAAATAGTCAGAAAATTATTGGATGCAAGTGGGTTTATAAGACCAAGAGGTTTGCAGATGGAAGTGTGTCTAGATACAAAGCTAGACTTGTTGTCAAAGGATTTGCTCAGACATATGGTGTTGACTATGATGAGACTTATAGTCATGTGGCAAAGATGACAACTATCAGGACACTTATAGCTATTGCTGCGTGTAAAGGTTGGAAGTTATGTCAACTTGATGTAAAAAATGCTTTTTTGAATGGTTATATTCCAGATGATGTGTTCATGGAGCAACCTCAAGGGTTCAGAGATAAAAGGTATCCAGATCATGTGTGCAAGCTCAAGAGAGCTTTGTATGGCTTGAAGCAGGCCCCAAGGGCATGGAATTATAGACTTGTAAAGTTCTTGAAAGAACTTGGATTTCAGGTGTCTAAAGCAGATAGTAGCTTGCTTGTCAAAGCAAGTGATAATGGTTTCATATACATGTGCATATATGTTGATGATATAATCCTTACAGGTACAGATGAAGAAGGAATACAAAGACTCAAGAAGCAAATGGAAAAGGAATTCAAAATAAGTGACTTGGGAGACTTGTCATACTTCTTGGGCATGGAGATTACATGTACTCAACATGGAGTATTTGTGACTCAAGAAAGGTATTTGAAGAACTTGTTAATCAAGTTTAAAATGGATGATTGCAGGGTAGCACCTACACCAATGGAAGTAAATCACAAATTGAGTAAATTTGGAGGTGAAGAATTCAAGGACATGAGACAATATCAGAGTTTGGTTGGTAGTCTTATCTATGCTACTTTAACTAGACCTGATTTATCATATGCAGTAGGGGTTTTGTCTCAATTCATGCATTGCCCAAGGAAAGAACATTGGATTGCAGGACAAAGAGTGTTGAGGTACATTAAGGGTACACTCAAAGAAGGTTTGTATTATGGTTTTACATCAGATACAAACATCAAGATCTATAGTGATGCAGATTGGGCAGGTAATCCAGATGATAGAAGATCAACTTATGGATACATGTGTTATGTGGGAGATAAACTTATCTCATGGTGTTCCAAGAAGCAACATACAGTTGCTTTGTCTTCTACAGAAGCTGAATATAGA